>JXCR01136968.1:4694-61969 GCA_002079205.1 Phalaenopsis hybrid cultivar
CAAGTAGCCCTATAGGAACTCTCCTTGAGTTCCCTCATAATGATCTTACCTACTAAGTGCTAGAGGTTAGGACCAATATGTGGAACTTCAAGTTGAGTAAAGAGAAGAGTTTTGAGTTTCTAATGGTGAGGGTACCTTTTCTAGTTTTCTAAGATTAGTCAGTAAGAAAGTCCTATGGCTAGACCTAGGCTAGTAAAGAAATTTCTAGACCTCAATCAAAAGTGAGGTCAACAATGTAAAATTTAATATTTTCTTGGTGTATCAAAATCCCCCAAACTTAACAGTTACTTATCCTCAAGTAACTATTTTACTACTTAAAAACTACGACTTAAGGTAGTGAGCATCACTTAAAAGCTGCATAGTTTTTGTGTTCTAAAGACAGTAGTAAGCCTTTAGAAAAATTTGTAATAACTTAAGTTAAAACTAAAAGTATAATAATATCTAGTTCTTAAGTCTAAGAGTTTTAGTTTCCTATTCATTTCAAGAATAATTGTAATTCGTTATATTTAGGATACCTAGAAAAACTATATGAAAAAGAACTTCATGAGAACTTCATTGGTAAAGATGCTAATACTTTAATATATATTTATAAATGTATTTAAGTTTCTTTCCTTAAGTTGATTCAAGTGAAGCCAATTTTCAATTAGATATCTCCTCAAGCTTGTCCTCACATATATATATTTTTCTTTTCTTTTTCACTTTTTTTCTTTCCTTTTTTCTTTTAGGATCATTTTCAATCCTCCACCATTTTTTTTTTCATATGAGGATTACTATATCTGGATAACCCTTAATGATTTTGAACTTTATTATCCTCTTCTTAAAGTTAAAAACTTCATACATGACTTACTTATAAATGCATATTAGCTTTGAAAAAGATTTTTCATAAAGTTTCAATCCTTTCTTTTTAGATAACTCTAGGACTCTCTTAATATTTCAAAAATATAATTTCCTTTACTTTAAATAGTACACATATAACCTTATACAGTTGTATTAAATATCTTAACTTTTAGAACTATCCTTCATTATTGAAGATTTTTACTTAAATCTACAATCATATTTATAAAATAAAAAATATAGTTATCTTCAAGTTAACTGTGATAACAAAAGTTATGTTAATAATAATTTTAAAAATATTGTTTACTGAGGACAAATAAACTTAGTTTCTCTTAAGAAAAACTTTTATTTCCCTCAAAACTTAATTTTCTAATAGGTGAAGCATTTAATACAAAAATGAAGATAGAAAAAAAACATTAAATGAATTTAAGTAAAACTAACCTGTAGAGGACTTTGAACTTGAAACTTTGCAGGCAGCAATTAAAAAGAACAGGGTATAAAACAATATGTAAAACATGTTATATCAAAAATACTTGCTAAGTAAATGAGAGTTTTAATTATAAGCAAAAATTTGCAAAAATTAACAATACTGAAATATAAAAAAAATAATCTACATCTAAACATAAAAAGTTCAACACCAGTTTACAATACACTTCATTTAAAAATAAAGTTCACTGACTGACAACCAAATGAAAACAAAATCAAACTACAGAAATCAAACAAACATATATTAAACTACTCATCATCATCTTAATCCTCTTCTTCAAATTCTAGTATTGATTAACATGTAAAGCGGGGGCAAGTAGGGAATTCTACATTGTGATCACCCCTCAAATATTTTGCCATCCCCTCATTATAAGAAATCTCATAATCCACTTTCCTTTTCATATACTCATCATTAGGATAATTTTGGGCCTCCATAGTTCTCATTTGATTTCTAAGAGTCAAAATATCACCCTACTGAATAAGTATTTGTTCCATAACATTCTCTAGAGAAGTAATGCAGAATGTAGAAGGTCCAAAAGTTGAAGTAGATGGTCTATCACTGCCTTTACCCCTAGTTTGTTGTCCAACATGCAAATCATTTGTCTGAACACTGGGCTTACTGATAAGTTTAAGAGGTTGTATTAATTCTTCAGATCTATCATACCCCACTCCTGATTGATCACATAAAGTAAAAATTAAGGTTGGGTATCCTAAACCTCTAGTAATCCCACCTTAAGAAGAATTAACGGGATTCTGATAAATGAGAGCTCCAATGTTTATTCTCTTCATTTTTTGAATATGTAAGTTTAAAGAAGCTCTCTCCTTAGTGACTTCACTTAGATGATTTGTTGGAAGGAGTCAAGCAGAAATAAAATAATGTCAAGCTTCAGATCGAGCGGTGAACATAGAAGTAGAAAAGTTTACCTTATGACCATTTTTCATTTTCTAAACTCCTCTTCCATCAGTTAGATAAGTAATAAATCATCCAGTGCTGAAACAGATGTATCAAATGTAGCATATTCACAATTAAATTCATCCCTCAACTTGTATAGTGCATTTATTCTTTTCGGGGTGAATTCAATAGCCTTAACTCGTACAAATACTTGATCAATCATAGCTTGTAGAAGGTTTGCATAAAATTTCTAGACGATTGAGACAACTGCTATGGTCGTGAAATAGCAAAAGGTTTCTCAATTTCTTGCCACAATCAATCCTTCAATAGGACCGTCAAGATTGGAAAGTGCCAGTTCCAAAATTAGTTTCCTTATCGTGAGTTGAGTATTATAATGATGTTGGGCCTTGATGTTCACAAAGTCACAAGCCTCCTTTCCCTTCATCTTCCTCATTTTAGGAGCCATATGAGTTCTAAAAATTCAAAATATTTCCACATAAATTTGATATAAAGATAAAGTAAACTTAAAAAATCAAAATCATTGTTAATAAACTTCACACCATAGATTCTTCACTAAATTTCTCCAAAATCTCCAATTTTTTATTTTCACATAATGTAGGAGAAATCCATGGTGAAAATAAGAAAATTCTAGGTTAAAGTGAAGCTTTTACTATGAGAAGATGAAATCCAAGAATTTCTAGCCCCAAAATTGCCTCAAATCTAAGTATTTGGAAGCTCTAGTATGCTATTCAACCTTAGTCACAAGGTAGAAGATGAACTCAAGCAGAAAAATGGCTGTCACTGTTCATTTTTGCAATTTTAATGACTCAGCAGCTTTGGCGAGTAAGCGACGGTTTTGACGCATATGTGCCAACTCTTAAAATTTCATCTTTCAATTTTTTTTGTAAAAAGTGTTGTACACCAAAGCACTCCATCGTCTAATTAGTTTAAGTTTACTTTAATTTTCATCATTAAGTAATTTACTAACATTAAATTTTCACAAACAACAAACCAATTCACATTTTTATATATAAATCCAAACAATTACAAACAAGTATTTTGAAATCACAACATAAAGCTCAGCATCGAAATCACATCAACACATCCTAACACTAAAAACTAAACTATCAAATACTAATAACAAACATAATAAGTCTGATATAACAAGCCAAGGAAATAAAAAATAAAAAATCACAAATAAGCTCGTATAAACTATAATTCTAAACTTTAGAGTTGCTACACATTTTCATCTTCAGTACTATCATCTTCTCTAATATCTCCCATAGATTGGCGATGTAAGAATAAGTTATAGAAAGGACAGTGAGGAAATTCATCAGTCTAGTCTTCTTTGATCCAAACATAAGTTCAGTGTGATCAAATTCTCTTTAATTCTCCAATCCAGATGGTCAAATTGATCAGAAATACTGCTAATCACATTCAGAATAATAATCATCTCATTCTCCAACTTCTTAATCTTCTTCAAAGTAACAAATGAAATATCTAGAAATATGGGTCGTATAGGTGATGAATTCTGACATGATTGATCCAAAAGAACATCTCAATCATCCACTTCTCTATTTTTTAAGTAATCATAGTTTAGTACTGGGTCCATGGGCTTCTAAGGAAGAAGCACTTTTTCCCAGTTTTCATATGGAACTTGCAATTGCTGTCAAAGAAAAAAAATATGGATGAATGTCTAAGACAATAACTAGGTCTCTTCAGAATCAAACTAAGAGTAGATTTTACTATTATAACACCCACACCAATAGGTCTTCCAGTTTGAATACAATAGTTCAATATAACACTTTCCTTCATCACTTTATTGATTTTTGTAGTTGAGAGATATTTTTCCGAAATAAAGATATTTCAAGGATTCGATGGAGAAGGAAAACTTACATTATTTTTATCTCTTATCTCCCATGTTCCATCTTAATACGTCAAGAATCTAAATATTTCATTCATACTGTCTCTTATAAGGGAAAAGTTGGTATAATGACAAATTGGAACGTTCTCTATTAAGAAAAAATCATTAATTCTTGAAGGAGTAAAATATACCCACCTAACTCGAACATAGACAACTCCTTGATTTATCCCATGAAAATTTGCAAAAATTTCTTCACAACAAGAATTATTACGGTTGCAGTTGTGTAGCATAGTGCTTCCCACCGCCTTTGCATAATGATTTCTTCCACAACAGTACCAGGAGTTTTGAATCATCAATTCATGAAACCTCTTTTCTTGATCAAACTTTTCTTCATAAGGACCTTGTCATGCAACCTCTGCTCATTGAAACTAATGAATTTTCTTCAGTTGAAAATCCCATATATGGAAGTTTCCTTGGAGTTGAAGGCCATAGGAACCATATTAGTAAATCCTCTCCCTCTCTACCAATTTAATTTAACTCTAAATGGCAGGTTTAAAAGTTTTATAAAGAAAAGTCAGCCAAAAACCCTCAATACAAGATTTCGGGACGATTTTTCCAACCGCAGCGCCTAGACACCGGATTCTAGCACTTAGGCACGATGCTTTCTGGAAAGTGGCACTTAGGTGCCAATGCTCCATGAAACAGGTGCTTAGGCCCCAGTTTAAACGTCTAAGCGCCAGTGCACTTTTTTTTCACTTTCTTGCCTAAGGTCCAAACTAACTCTTATACCTTCCATAAAATTAAATAATTAAAATATTTCTATACTTTTTCTTAACATGTAAGTCTCGAAAGCATATATAATTTAATTGCAAGAGCTTATATTATGTAAAAATAAATTGAAAATAATTACACAAATAACTATGGGTTGCCTCCCACAAAGCGCTTGGTTTAACATTGTCATCCTGACGTTCTCAGTTTTTACTCTAGGTGACCCAACATTAAAACCTCTTTAAAAATTAGTTTATGTCCATCAAATAAGGAATTAACCTATTTCCATTAACTTTAAATATTTTTCTAGTTTTTGGATCTTTAATTTCCACAACTCCATATAGGTACACTTTTTTAACGGTATATGGCCTAATCATCTCAACTTAAGTTTTTCAGGAAATAATTTCAATCTTGTGTTATACAACAAAAGTTCTTGTCTAGGTTCAAATTCCATTATTATTATCTTCTGATCATGCCAATTTTTAATTTTGTTCCTTATAAATCTTAACATTTTCAAAAGAATCATTTCTGATTTCTTCGAGCTCATTCAGTTGCAATAATATTTATCTCACCATCTTCTTTTAAATTAAAATCAATTGTTTAATAACCCAAAAATATTTATGCTCCAATTTACTGGTAAGTGACAAGTCTTTATATAAATAAGTCTATATGGAGACATTCCTATATGAGATTTATAAGTTATTCTATAAGCTCGTAAAGCGGTATATAATCTAGCAAACCAAACCTTTTTATGAGGATTTATAGTCTTTTCTAATATTATTTTAATTTAAAGATTAGATAATTATGTTAGACCACTTGTCTGGGGATGATAAACAGTAGAGATCCTATGCTCTATATAATATTTTTCAACCAAATTTTCAATTCTTTTATTCCTGAAATGAGTTCCCTGACGTTCACCAAAATGGAAGTTGTTGGTTGTCGGAATAGGAATCTTGACGAACGATTTATTTTCTTATATATATATATATATATAATATAAATTGGAAAATTATAGTATTTGAAAATTTGAAAATATAAGACCGGACCAATCTCATATCCTCAGTAGTTTAAATAAACGAGCTTAATACTGCAAGCAACACATCTATCCTGAAGGGTAGACGCACTACTTACTAGTAAGGCTCGATTAAATAAACTAAAAAATTTATGACATCCATTTAAGTCTGCGAAAAAAATATTTTTTATGTTGATCGACAAGTTCCCTTATTTAATATGAAAAATAAATAGAGTTTATATTAAGTTGGGTTCTTGAAAGTTTCCTATATGGGTAAGCCCCTATAGTTAATTACATCTTAGAAAATCAAATTCATCTAAGACAACTATTGATAAAAATCAGGAGATATTTTCTTCAATAATTTTAAAGGATAGGACTTTCAAAATATTAGACAAAGAGGTATGAAAGGGAAAATTACTCAAATTTGGAACATTTATTTTTGAGAAGAATTAAATTTTTCATCCTTCTAATTTTTTTAATTAGGGCTCACATTCATGCAAGACGATCACCAAATAGCTTGGAAGATATAAGGTCGTAGGTTGTGACGAGCGAAAGCCTCGAAATCCTAATGCAGTTTAGGGCTTAAATTTTATAGCAAAGCCATACAATGGCCTAAAGAGAAGTTGAGGATTTATGTCGCACTAAGTGGACAACCTCAAAATCCTATTGCTCGTTGTTTAATTTCTAAGGAAAGATGTATTTTTGTAGATCCTCATGCTATTGCATATTGCAGTTGTAGAAGGCTGCCCACAAAGCTAGCTCCAGGCTTCTTAGTGAAGTAGTTGTCCTAAAGTCTAAGGTTTAAAGGTTTAAATGATAAGTTTAAATTCAATCATTATGGGGAGATTTAAAGTTGATTAGTAGAACACCAGTTAAAATCTCACGGTTTCCTCGTTCTAGCAAGGTCAATATTTGCAATGCATATATATAAATATATATATATAATTTTGTAGGAATTAAAGCATGCTTGTAGGAAAAGTAGAGAACACAAGTTTGAGGTGTGTCTACGAAACCCTATGTCATACCCTGGTGGGTCTAATTTGTTCATCTGTGGGGATGATTCCATCAAAAAAATCATAATATGTCCAAGTGTCCTTCAACATTCCCCAAGGATCATGAAAAGGTCCTAGGTAATACTCTAGACATCGCACATTTCCTCGAATCATCTCGAGTTCATTTTGGCCTTATTATGTTCGATATGTGGTTCACCCAATTCATACCCTTATGCTCAATGGACCTTAATGTTTTGATTATCACTTTAAGTGGGGTAATTATCAGTTGATGTTTCACTTACGAATTATATGGGTAAAGGCCCTTAAGGGAAATTTGGCTTAATTAAGAAACATAGTTGGTTTGATTTTCAAATATGGGCTTGTAGTGATTTATAAAGGTTTCAAATTATTTATAGGTCATTTCTGAACCTCACTAGACAAGATTTTGATTAAGCATAATTCAACACTAAGCCTTTAAAACTTAATGGGTAGATTTGTAATTTTTAGGAAAATTTAAATATTTATATTTTTAATCCTTATCAAGAATTATAAATCATTTTAAAAACATTAATTAGGGTTTTAAATTAGTGGATTATGATCTTCCAAAGTCCAACCTCCAACCTCAATATATTCTTATTTAATTGGTCTTCCGAATTTCATAAATTTAAAAAATTACAAATTTATCTTTAATGAGACCAAAGTGATATTGGTTACTACCATTTATACCTTTTATATTTCAATCATCTAGACATGTCAATTATAATCATTTATTACCCTTTTACGCTTTGGTTAAGCCTAAATAATAATTAAGACCTAAATTTCAAAATTACCGTTTTGCTCTTAGGGCATTAACACCATATAATTCATTAAATTAAACCAAAACGACTTTAAAATTTTTATGCTATCACACTCATTGTTTAATTCAAACATCAGAGGAGAAAATGTGATTTTTCTGAATTTTGTTTTAATTTTATAATTAATTTAATGCAAAAATAGCGATTTTTAACTAAAATTCAATAACTCAACAAAAAAAAACCTTTGTCCTTAAGAAAAATATTAGAGGTTCACCTAAATGAGAGGACCACATAGAACAATTTTCAAGATTTTTAGATGTTTAATTTAATTATTAGAATTATTTGTTTGCTTTAAGTATTAATTAAATATAAAATATTATTTAAGTAGAAAATTAAATTTAATATATGTTTTTAAATCTCTCTGAGTTTAAGAAAATTTAGAGAAATAAATTTCATATTTTTGTGGTTTGTATTATAATTATTAGAATTATTTTAGTGAAAAATTAAAGAAAATTCATTTAAGTCTTTAAAAATTAATATTTTGACTAAAAAAATTAGGAGAATTATTTTAATTGGTCCCAAGTGATCAAGAAGCCAAAATATGTTATTTTATTATGTTTTTACAATTTCGTAATTTTTATGATTTTTTAATTAATTCTTAATTATTTAAATATTGAAAAATGGCTTAAAAAATGAAATATTTATTTTAATTCCACTTTTATTCTTTGGTTCCTCTGATCATAAGGAGCTCCCAAAACTAATTTGATAATTTTTTAAACTATAATTTAATTATAATAATTATTTTAGTGCCAAAAATACAATTTCACTTAATTAAGTCATTTTAATAGTCAAATTAATTCCAATTGACATAAAATTTTTATGGGGAGCTCTTCTAACATTAAATTATAGTAGCAAATAATTTTCATGTCATTTACTTTTACATTTTTTCCAATTTAATTATATTTTATTTTTAGGGTTTAATGACAATTAAAGTTATTTTTAATAAGTTAAACCAAGTTTGTATTTTTCCTAGGGTCCTATGACCACAATGAACCTATCAAAAAAAGTTTTACATTTTTCTAATGAATATTCTAATTTTTATGATTTTTAATCCAAAACAGGGACCATTAGCTTGAAAATTAAGAATCTATGATTAGAGATGCCCATTGACCTTGGAAAAATCAGGAGAGATACCTAACAACAGAGAGATTACGAGCCCCATGGTCCCATGCCATGGTAAAATGCCCTTGTAAATGGAGAATTCAAATAAAAAATACACTATCTATTTAATTAAAAATCACATGCATCAAACACACGTGAAACCATTTCCACATTATTCTCCTATGTTCACTGAGCATAATGGTATTTTTTTTATTTTTATGATTTTTCTATGGAAAAATATGGATTTTTGAAGTTTAGGTCATTTAAATAATTTAGAAAATCCTGATTTATTTATTTATCCAGCTTAGTGCCAACTCATCCTAGGCAACTTAGAACCACGCACGCTATCGCTTCTGGTTAGACACCACTAGCTGAGTCGGCGTGCTGTTTGTACAACAAGACTCAGTCCAACGCAATCTCAGCCATCTGTCTGATACACGCGCAATCGGACAACTTTCTGTCATTGTCCCTAAGTCCCCCAACCCATGAACCATCCAACTTCTAACCCTAATTTCCCCCTCGATACTCAACCAAATCTCTTCAGGTTTGTTGGACTCGTCTAGACTAGGATATCACATATATATAGTTAATTAAGTTTTAAATGGATTCAATAAGCATGGAGAATTAAAATAGGCTTGGTTTGAGTGGAGAATTCAATACCTTTGCCCAAGAGGTGTGGCCTCAATTGGCGCTTTCAGAAGATTGAGTTAAGTCTACAAAACTCCTATATGAAGCCTTGGTGTGTAGTGAATTGGCTAGGTATGAAATTGATTGAGGCCGATTTGGAGTGTTGATCAAAGTCTATGCTACGGTGGTCTGGTGATGGGGCTTTTTTGGGGGATCTTCTTCTTTCACTTAGGTGATTGTGTCGGTGAAGTTAATTTGGATTTTGTGGAGTTTTGAGGGGTGTCCTATTTTTGGCTCAAACTTAGGCTGAGAAATTGGCTCTCATCAGTAGGGAAGACGGCTGTAAGATGGTTGGGTTGAACTCAAGAGGTCTTGAAGAAGCTCTAGGAACAATTTGGCAGAGTCTCCCCAAGGAATTTGAAGCTCTCCTCCCGTGGCCATGGAGGGTGAGTTTAAATAAGGGAGGCCATGGTGGCTACCATGGATGGTTGAGGTGGCTGGTAGTTTCTTAGGTGGAGGGAAGAAAGGTGCAAGTGTCCAATTGGGTTGTTGCAGCTCAACTGGGTTCAATTTTGAGTTTTCGCCAAGGTGGAGCTCTTGGGTTTGGGTTTTCTGGCAGCCAAGGTGGCTAGCCGACCAAATTCAGGTCACCATCCCACTGAGGATGGCCAGTGGTGGGCAAATTTGAAGCCAATTGGGTTTTTGCATGGGTAGAGGTGATTAATTGAGGTTGAAAGGGCTTTGGGCTTGGTTGTGTCAACCATGGGTCCAACCCCATTGGAATGAGCTTGGGTGACTCCCTATAGCTGACCAAGATCAGGTGGATCGGCTGAACTAGTGTGGAGAGGTCCCTATCCAAATGATTTGGCTAAGCATCGGTTAGAGTGTTTCATTAAAAGGGTTAAAACCTTTTTAAGAGAGCTTGAAAGTGTCTTCTTCTTTTTCCATTAATAGCTTGGTGAGGTGGCAAAGGCTCATATGGCTCACCTATGGTTTGGGGATGGCTTCATAGCTTGCCCTTGGCTTGGTCAACTTATAGGAAAAGGGATTTTTGGATTTATGGGGTATTTTTGTGGAGTTTTTCATGAGGTTTTATTTGGAATTAATTGATCATTGATTTAAAACTTAGGGAATGATTTTAATTAAATTGATGATGGAAATAAATTTCATGCCATGTGGGCTTTAGATTTGTGCTTTTGGAGTTAAATATGGTGGGCTTGGGCTTTTAAAATTGAGGGTGAATTTGGGCTAAAATTTGGGTTAATTAAATGTTTAATTGGGTGTGGGGAGATGTCATGAAGAGTTTTAAGAGAATTTCAAGTGACTTTGAATTGAATTTGAAGGTAAATTTGGTGGAATTTGGACATAGGGTCAATTTGGGGATTTTGGGTTAAACTTGGGTTTGGGTGGATTGAGCTTGCAAACTAGTCAAATTGGGTTTGTATTTAGTTTCAATTGGTATTAGGGATGTTGAATTTTGGTTTGGAATTGAAATTGGGCTTGATTGGTGTCAATTTTTCTGACATTGGGGCTAATTTGGGGAAGTTGGGCCTTTAAGAGCAATTTGGGGCTTTTGGTGAAAGTGGGTTAATTTGGCCAAATTGGGTCTATATGAGAGGTTCAAATTGATTTTGGAATTTTTGGGTTTTTTTTGGAATTTTAGAATTTTTGGAAATTTTGATCAATTTGGGTAGTGGGATGTACTTTGAAATGATTTTGAAAAAAGTTGGGTAAGTTGGGAAATTTTGGGAATTTTGAAAAAAATTAGGGTTGTACGGTTATTTTGGTAATTTTCATGAAATAATTTGGTGGGTAAGCCATGAAACCATTTCCAAATTATGAGAACCATATGAGGACTCACTTGGCGTTCAATATGTTGGTCCTAACCCTCTTAATCAAAGGCTAGGAGACTAAATGAAAGTGTCCTAGGGTTTGGGGTGTGTCAGAAAGTGTAGTGTGTGCAAGGTAGCCTAACCAAAACTAGACCACCCAAGGTTAGTCCTAAGGATTGGCCATCCTATGGGTACTCTCTTGAGCTCCCTCATATTGAACCCACCTACTAAGTGCTAGAGGTTAGGACCAATATGTGGATCTTCAAATTCAGCAAATAAGAGTTTAGAATTTCTAATGGTGAGAGTTTCTTTTCTAATCTTCTAGGAATAGTCAACAGAAAACTCCTATGGCTAGACTCTAGGCCACTAAAGAGGAAAATAGACCTCAACCAAAAGTGAGGTCAACAATCCCCCATCCGTAATGATTACTCTAGGCATTCCATATCTTGTAAAAAAAAATTTCATGAAAAATTTGAAACACTCCGAGCATCACATTGAGGTAAAGAAACTACTGCGAACCATTTAAAAACATAGTCAACTGCAAATGATATATATAAATTTTTGAAAGAGGGTACAAATGGTCTCATAAAATCCAATGCCTAAACATAAAAATTTTAACTTCCAATGTAAATTTTAGGTGCATTTCATTCCTTTTTGAAATATTTCCTACTCACTAACATCGATCACATGTTTTTGTATATGTATTAACATCCCTAATTAGGGTAGGCCAATAAAATCCATATTGTAAAATTTTATATGTTGTTTCTACCAATTCCAAAACATCTCCCAAATTCCGAATCATGATATTTTTGAATAATTTTTTTATTTCCTTCTTATGGTACACATCTTTGAATAACCTGATCTTTACATTACTTATAAAAATATGGTCATCCCAAAAGTAAAATTTTGCATCGTGAAAACTTTTTTCTGTTGTTTCATTGTCGATCCATAGGATAAAAGATCATTAAAGATATAGTTCACTATATCTGCATACCATGGTACATGCCACTCATTAATAGTGTATAGATGTTCATCAGGAAAACTTTCATTAATTTCAATTCATAATTAAATGATTTTTTCAGTTCCAGCATAAATAAATCAAATTCTTTTATCAGAAGGATCCATCCAATTAAACTTGGTTTTGTGTCCTTCTTTTGTATCAAATATCTTATAGCAATGTGATTCGTATGCACAATACATTTAGTCTAATGATATATGACCTGAACTTATCAAAAGCATAGGAAATTCTTAATAACTCTTTCACAGTAGTGGTGTAATTAATTTAAGCTTCATTCAGAGTTCTACTTACGTAATATATGCCTTTAAAAATTTTGTCATATGTTTGCCCTAATACAACCCCATTTGCATGATCGTTGGCATCACATATTAGCTCAATTGGCTTCTCCCATTCATGTGAAACTATTATAGGAATCGTGATTAATTTTTCTTTTCATAATTTAAAGGCACTAATGAATTTTCAATTGAAATCAAATTTTGCATCTTTTTCTAATAATTAACATAGAGGCTTAGTAATTTTCAAAAAATCCTTTATATATCGCTTGTACAAACCAACATGTCTTAAAAAAACTTCTAATTGTTCTCACTGTGGTAGGAGGAGGTAGTTTAGCTATAGCTTAATTTTTTGTGGGATCTACTTCCATACCATTTTTTAGAAACTTTATGTCCAAGTACAATTCCTCCTGCAACCATAAATTGGTATTTCTCCCAATTTAATACTAAATTTGTCTTTTCACATCATTCTAAAACTTTTTCTAAATGATTTAAACATGNAAGGTAAATCAACTGTTTTGTTCCATTTGAAAACATAGTCAACTGCAATTAATTTATGTAAATTTTTGAAAGAGGGTACAATATGTCTCATAAAATCCAATCCCTAAACATAAAAAATTTTAACTTCCCATGTAAATTTTAGGTACATTTCATTCCTTGTTGAAATATTTCCTACTCGCTGACATCGATCACATTTTTTGTATATGTATTAACATCCCTAATTAGAGTAGGCCAATAAAATTCATATTATAAAATTTTATATGTTGTTCTACCAATTCCAAAATATCTCCCAAATTCAAAATCATGACATTTTTCAATAATTTTTTCAGTTTCATCATATGGTACACATCTTCGAATAACCTGATCTTTACATTGCTTATAAAAATATAGTCATTCTGAAAGTAAAATTTTGCATCGTGAAAAATTTTTACTATTGTTGCATTGTCGATTCATAAGATAAAAGGTCATTAAAGATATATTTCACTATGCCTGCATACCATGGTACATGCCATTCATTAATAGTGTATAGATGTTCATCAGGAAAACTTTCATTAATTTCAATTCATAATTAAATGATTTTTTTAGTTCCAGCATAAATAAATCAAATTCTTGTATCAGAAGAATCCATCAAATTAAACTTGGTTTTGTGTCCTTCTTTCATATCAAATATCTTATAACAATGTGATCCGTATGCACAATACATTTAGTCCAATGAGATATGATATGAACTTATCGAAAGCATAGAAATTTCTTAATTACTCTTTCTTAGTAGTGGTGTAATTAATTTAAGCTTCATTCAGAGTTCTACTTGCGTGATATATGCCTTTAAAAATTTTGTCTTATGTTTTCCCTAATACAACTCCAATTGCATAATCACTAGCATCACATATTAGCTCAATTGGCTTCTCCCATTCATGTGAAACTATTATAGAATCCGTGATTAATTTTTCTTTTAATAATTTAAAGGAATTAATGCATTTTCAATTGAAATCAATTTTTTCAAAATTTTCTAATAATTGACATAGAGGGTTAGTAATTATAAGAAAATCCTTAATGTATCGCCTGTACAAACCAACATACTATAAAAAAACTTCTAACCGTTCTCGCTGTGGTAGGAGGAGGTAGTTTAGCTATAGCTTGAATTTTCTTCGGATCTACTTCAATACAATTTTTTAGAAATTTTATGTCCAAGTACAATTCCTACTTCAACCATAAATTGGCATTTCTCCCAATTTAATACTAAATTTGTCTTTTCACATCATTCTAAAACTTTTTCTAAATGATTTAAACATGATTCAAATGAAGTTCCGAACACTAAAAAGTCATTCATAAAATCTTCTATTCCTTTTTCAATTAAATCGCAAAATATAAATAATGTACATCTTTGAAATGTTGGAGGTGCTTTACAAAAACCAAAGGGCATTCATTTAAATTAAGATGTTCCCTAGTTGGATTACTTTGTGCTAGTCTAATTCCTGCTCTTACCTAACTCGAGGCACCATCAATGTGCAAGGTCCAATTTTGGTCAACAGTAGTAGTTCCTTTAAAAATTTAGTTACTGTTTCTACTTTTATAATCATCCAAGGAATGTAGGTGATATCATAGTCACTGAGCTCCATAGACTACTTTAAAAGTAAACTGAAATGTTTTTGTCGACTAAGCACTGACTTAAGAGAGTGTTTAGTAAAGTCCTTAATCTAATGTTTCTCTAAAAATATGATCGGAGCCTGAGAGCAGAAATAAGTAGAGCAAATTTTAGCTTTGTCATAATAAAATATTTGAACTCAGCACCTCTGAGGACCTGACTAGTGTACTAGATTGGGAATTACTTTCCCAACTCTTAAACCAAACTAAGTGGATCGTTTATGGCCCAACTTTGAAATATTGAGAGACTTCTTCTTTCAGTTTTGGGCTTTATGGAAGGGTTAGTGAGGCTAAAATTGCTTTAGGCTTTTGATTACTTGCTTACACTTGGTCAATCTTTCAATGCTTTTAACTTTCCTCTTGTTTTGAAGAATGCTACACATTTGTGGCCTAATTTTGAGATAAACTGGCTAAGTGCTCCTATTTAATTGGTCAGCTCTTACAGTTACTTAGTATTTTANAGAAAATATAAACAACATAAATCCTTGAAATGTTGGAGGTGCTTTACAAAAACCAGAGGGCATTTGTTTAAATCAAGATGCTCCCCAGTCGGATTACTTTGTGCTAGTATAATTCCTAATCTTACCTAACTTAAGGCACCATTAATGTGCAAGGTTCAATTTTAGTCAATAGTAGTAGTTCCTTTAAAAATTTAGTTACTGCCTCTACTTTAAAAGTCATCCAAGGAATGTAGGTGATATCATATTCACTGAGCTCCATAGACCACTTGAAAAGTAACCTGAAATGTTTTGGTTGACTGAGCACTGACTTAAGAGAGTGTTAGTAAAGACCTTAATCTAATGTGTCTATGAAAATATGATCGGAGCCCGAGAGCAGAAATAAGTAGAGCAAATTTTAGCTTTGTCGTAATAAAATACTTGAACTCAGCACCTCTGAGGACCTGACTAGTGTACTAGATTGGGAATTACTTTCCCAACTCTTAAACCAAACCAAGTGGATCATTTATGGCCTAACTCTAAAATATTGAGAGACTTCTTCCTTTAGTTTTTGGCTTTGTGGAAGGGTTAGTGAGGCTAAAATTGCTTTAGGCTTTTGATTACTTGCTTTCACTTGGTCAATCTTTCAATGCTTTTAACTTTCCTCTTATTTTGAAGAATGCTACACATTTGTTGCCTAATTTTGAGATAAACTGGCTAAGTGCTGCTATCTGATTGGTCAGCTTTTACACTTACTTAGTATTTTAAGAAGAAGGCATTTTGAAAAGCACTTACACTTTCTCTGGGTTGGCTTTATTTCTTCAAATGTCAGGAGATATCAGAAGAATTCTCCTATTCAAGCTTTAAACAGATATTTCAATGGATTGAGTTTCACGTTATACTTCTTGAGTGTTTAAAATATTTCTTTTAGATCATTTTTATATTGTTCAGCTGATTGAATTTTAACCAGGACATGATCAACATAGACTTTAATATTTTTTTCCTTTTTGTATTGAAAATATTACATCTACTAGATACTGGAAGATAACCCCAGTTCTCTTTAGCCCAAACTCATGGTGAATGTAGTCTTCTCATCATCAACTGGATGCATCTTAATTCAATGATAAATAGAGAAAGCATTGATAAAGCTCATTACTGAATGAACTACCATTAAATCCACTATAGGATTAATCATAGGAAAGGTGTAGCTCTATTTCGTGTAAGCAAAGTTCCGGTTTGTGAAGTCCACGAACACACACATCTTCTACCCACCTTTTGATTTGTGAACCATAACCACATTATAGAACCAGGTTGGGTAGTGTACCTCCCAAGTGAAGCCTGCCTTCTTGAAATTATATTTCCTCTAAAATTAGCTTAGCCAAATTCATAACTGATGTTCTCATCTTTATCTTTATTGGTCTGGTGACCGAATTAACATTGAGTTGGTGGCATCCTACGTTGATTGGAATGCCTGAAATTTCAACTATCGATCAAGCATCTTGATGATTTTGAAGAGGCTGGAACAACAAATCTCTATACCTTGCAATAAAGCTTTCACTAATTAGAAAAAGTTTACTTGATTCACCAAGAGCGGCATGACATCGATTGTGGTTTTATCAGTTTGAGATCAACTCTTATGATTTTTATTTGTCAAATGATTTTTACTTCACACTGTAGATTGCCTGTAGGTAGCATGTCTAAGATTGCTCTAGAGTATACCAAATGGTAACATCTCCCCCATTGTACTGAAACTTTACCACAACATGATAGGTGGAGAACATAACACTGAAGCTATTAAGCAGCTAGCAACCGAAGATTGCCTTTTAAGTTGTTAGTGCATCAACCATTAAGAAGGTTTTCATGTTAGTGAATTGGTGTCAGGTTCTCCCTTGGAAGCTTATAGCCCAATTATCCCTAGAGCTTCATTTTTTTCGCCTACAAAAATATACAAAGGGCTGGACGACTGATACACTAAAATAATATGTTGTTTTAAGTATATGTTTTATACCTTTTTTGGTGATATTGCACTTTAAAGAATGGTATTTTTGTGTTTTTGTTGCAGATATATCATTTTTAAGCATTTGGAGCAAACGAAGCAAAAAGGACAAAATTTGAAGACAAAACAACAAATTTTGGGAATCTGGCACATGATGTGCCTTTTGACAGAGCCTTGTTACATGATGCACCAGATACGCCAGAGACGATTTTTTGCAGATTAAGGCAGTTCTAGACAAATTTTGAGTGAATTTTCAAAAGGGGCACTCGTTCTAAACACATTTGGGAGTAATTCAATGCATCTAGACACTTTGGAAGGTCCTTTTTTTAAGGGGTACGTCTCTTGGAACAAATGACACATGCTTTGAATTCAAAAGAGTTGACTTTTAGAGGAAATTTTTTAGAGAATTTTAAATTCCTTTTGAAAGGAAGCGACCAAAAATAAAAGAGGAAAACTTCAAGGAGTTTGAAAGTGACGTGAAAGGGGGATGGCGTGAAAGGCAAGAGGAAGAGATAGAGAGAGAATGTTAAGTGCTTGGAGATTTTCTTCTAGGGTTGTAAGAGGAGAGGGAGGTGAGAGATTTCTTCTTCATTACACTTCTAAGAGACAATTAAGAGTGCTTGTAAAGAGAGAAAGGCTTGAAGAGAACTTCTAGGGATTTGCTTGAGAAGGATTGTGAGATAAGATGTCTCTTTTATTTATTTTGTTTCGTAAACTTATCTTTATATATGAAATCCATGTTTTATCGTATCCTTCTCATGAATTCTGAGTAGTCTTCTTTAACCTTCTCCCAACTTTGAAATATGGTTTTGTGAAGAAGTAATTTTTTTCTATGATTTTAAATGTTAATAATTTATGATGATTTGAACTCCAATCTTCATTTACGTTTTGATTTGGCCAATTGAAATGTTAAAATATGTTGAGAAATATATGTTCCAAAAGGGCTATGATTTCTACAGCATAGGGAAAATCACATTTCATTTCATGGGAGAGTATGCCATCCATGGAGTTTGGTGGAAATAAATAGAGAAATATACTTTGTTGGATGCATAATTAGAGATTTTAAGGTGACAAATTAAAATCCCCAATTTGGTCCAGTTGATTGGAAATTGATACAAGATTGTTAGCCCTTAGGGGAGGGAGTAGTGGGAGCTCTAGAGTGGCAGCCGATATCCTCNCTCCCAGCTTAACCATAGAATTAGGAACCAAACTCTAGATTAGGCAATATTTTTTATAGCACTTGGAGGTTAAAGAATAGGCTTTCTCCTATTTTGCACAAAATAGTTTTTGTTTATATTTTTTCAAATGAATTTAATATCTTCACAATCCATATGCTCATTGTAAAGGGAAGGATGCTTTCTTAAATTTGAACTTTCCGTTAATAAAAATTTCGTTTAGTTTCACTAATTTTACTTTTGAAAGTTTAGTTTTTGGTTTAATTATCTTTGCATTTTAACTACATTTTAAATAGCATTCAATTTAGCATTTAATATTCAAACTTCACACTTTATTTTTGGTATTTTTAAAATAGTACTTTAGATTATAATCTAAGAATTATTTACATGCATTTCCAACTTCTCTGTGAGATTGATATCTAAGACTCCATTAGAGCCTTATATTACTTGAGTGATACGTATACTTATGTTATTTTAAAGAAGACTTGATAGTTTAAAAGATTTTTAAAGTTAGATTTTCTTTATTAAAGTTATTTTTATTGGGAATACATTGCATATTTATTATTATATCTGTCTTGTGTATTTTGTAATATTAAAAAATAATTACAAAATTAACACATTAAATCTACCCGCATCAAGTTTTTGGCATTCTTGTCGGGGAAGTTGATGAGCGCCTAGCGTGTGTTGTTTTTGTGTGTGTTTGTATGTCAATTCAATTCCCCTAAGGCGGTGCCAAAAACTTGACCCGACTCATAATTACGCAGTAATTTAGCTTTTAAAAGACGGCCAAAAACTTGACCTAATTTATATTTAGTGGCTAATATGCAAAATTGAAATGTTAAAAAATATAGAAAATAGTTCACACACTATGGGTTCTACGCAATTGCACGTATCCATGCAAGTAACATAGGATTTTATCTTTAAGCCTCGAATATCGATCCCACGAGGAAGTGAGGAAAAATCTTGTTAGGCAAATTCTAGTATACTGAATGTCGATTAAAATGATGTTTTATCTAGCAACTATTCCTAAATGCGAAGTAGTTGCTTTTTAAATTAATTTTAAAAATATAGTTAATTGAGGACAAATAAAATTTAGTTTACTTCTTTTCAAAAGAAAATTTTCTTTTTCCCCAAACTTGAATTTTAAAATATTTTACACTTAATTCCATAAAATATTGCAGGAACTAAAAGTAATTGGATCTACTAACTACTACAACATCCTATCAAATTCATATACATAATCAGGATAAAATGACTGTAGGAGAAAGTAAATTTAGCCTAAAACATGCTTGCAAATATATTAAACTAAAAGAGAGTATATTAGCTTTAAAATCTATTTTTCTTCCTAACCCCAAACTTAATTTTTAACATGTATAGCATTTAGTGCAGAAAATATAAATAGGAAGAAAAATAGTTTAGAAATTCTATCAACCACAAATGTCTACCAAAAATATCTACAATTATTTATCAGAATTGAAAAATGTAGTAGAAAGTAAATCTAAACTAGACATGCCAGACTGAAATTAGCTAAACAAAAGTCTACTAGCATAACAGGTATCAGCATAGGAATATAAAAATGTTCTTCAAGTCTTATATAATATGTAACATAAACACAAACACACATAATAAATGAGGTCAATTCTTCATTTAACTGATTGCATCTCACTAACTTACTTCCAATTTCTAATGGAATCACTACACAGATATATTGGGTACTTATAAATGATTTTATAGATTCTAATCCCAAAGATAAGATTATTCCTGATATATTGGCTCCTAGGCACCAATCTCAGACATCATCTAACCCCTTAAATTAAGCACCTCTAATAGTTATATGGATAGTGTAAGATCATCCATATGTTACTTATTAAAAAAGTTCGTGACTCCTATCAAATGAAAACAAAGTCAGAGAAAGGAATTAACAAAATTGATATGGAACTGTCATTGTTAGAATTCATGATGTCTCTTATAAAACTCAAGTCCGGGTGAGACCCGAATTGTAGTGGACTCGTCAATCCAACTAATACAAGAGAACATACAAATCTAACCATAATAAGAAGTTAAGAAATCACTTCCCTCATGACACACAAAAAGCAAATCAAAACACTAACAGTCCAAACATCTACCAATCATCAATCAAACTAATCAATCCACACTAAAGAAAACACAATACAACACTAACAATCATAACTCTCAAGCACACTAAGTCAAACTACACTGATAACTATGGGTTGCCTCCCATAAAACTCTTAGTTTAATGTTGCTAGCCTGACAAATGATTCCACCTAGATAAAAATTCCAATTAAGTAATCCTTAATCAATCATCCAATCTTTTCCAGATCTAGGGATTCCTACAAAGTCCTCAAATTAAAATTTTTCTTTCAGCACTTCCTTTTTAGATTGATACATTTTCTTGTTCATCATAATTCCTTCTAGATCCAATATTCTTCTAGTAATTTTCTCAAATTTCATATTAATATCTTCCTTAAATTTTATAAGAAATGGATCTTTATAACATACTCCATGATCTCCCAAATTTTGGATCAAATTACCTCTAGATAATTCAAATTCTGGATAAAATTCTTCTAGGTTACTCTTATCTTTCAATTCTTCCCCTTGGTACAGAGTAAATGGTATAGGTGGTCTTTCTATATTTATCTTAGTTGAGGAAATAGGTTTTTCTAATTTAGTAGGAATACTTTTCATTGGTCTTTCAATATCTTTATCCTCATCTCTCATTCAAAGTTCTTTTGAAGCATATCCTTGAATTCTCTTCTAAATATTAGTTTGATAACTTCATATTGCTCATCATTCATCTCTTTAGAATTTATCTCAGGGTCACTAGGTAAAATCTCTAGGGGATAACTGTTAATTTCATTAATAATCTGCCCCAACATCAGAATCTCATTCATTTTTTATGTATACCACGAAATATGTCATTCAGTGACTTTAAATAACTCTTTCATAGGAGATCTTTTACTGATTTCATCATTCAATTCAGGGTCATCTTGTAATTGAGTTGAATATAAATATATAAAGACTGGTGGTGTAGATGAATTCTCTAAATAGATAGGCTTTAAAATTGTACGGGATATATTTATTTTAAGCTCATGATATTTTTCAACAGATGGAATTAAGAGTTTACTATTTTTAGTAACATCCATCATTTCACACCTCTTCTGAACATACATACGGTCTTCTTTAAACAATATTTTAGACTTATCATGAAAGTCCATTTCGATCTCATCTGTTAACTTACTCTCAAAACTTTTTAGAAATGCTCTTTATTTAGATAATCAATTTCATCCATCCAAAAACAATCATTATCTTTTCTCTCGACTAGATACTTCATAGTCTTTAAAACATCAAAAGTGGCTTCCTGGTCATTAATATTCATAGTCAACTTTCCTTTCTTGCACATCTATTATAGCTTGTCCAGTAACAAGAAAAGGTCTCCCAAAAATAATGGGATATTCTTTATCTTCCTTCATATCTAAAATAAAAAATTCCATAGAAAGTATAGAATTATCCACATTATCAAGCACATCTTCTATAACCCCTTTTGGATAAATGATATATCGATCAGCTAATTGAAGGGTTACAGTAGTGGGAGAAATATCAGTTGAACCTAACCTTTTAAATATAGATAGAGGCATCACATTAACGCTCGCTCCTAAATCTCCTAAAGCTTTTCTACATAATCTTTCTCTGAATATACAAGAAATTGTTAAGCTAGAAGATTCTTAAGTTTCTTAGGATGCTTTTTCTGAAATATAGCACTGCACTCCTCACTTAGTGCAATTGTCTCGTAATCCCCAAATTTCCTTTTCTTTTTTAATATCTCCTTCATAAATTTTTCTAACTTGGCATTTTTTCCAAAGCTTCAGTGAAAGGAATATTTATCGTTAACTTCTTAAGTACATCCTTGAACTTTGAAAATTGTTTATCCAACTAATGCCGTCTAAGTCTTTGAGGAAATGGAGGTGGTGGTCTTTCTAAATTGAATTTAGTTGGAGATATTAATTTTTCTAGATCCTTAGAAACATGTTATTTGGGTCTTTTATTTTTCTTTGTTTCTCTCACAACTCCTTTTTCTTTTCTGACCACATTCTCTATCTCTCCTCCACTTCTTAGTGGGACAGCTTCTATTTGTTCATTATTGTTCTCTTTATAGTTGATCTCAGTGTTGCTACAAATTTTCCTTGGGGTCTATTGCTAAGTGAATTAGCAATTTGTCCAAGTTGATTCTCTATGTTTGTAATTGTATTATTTTGAATTTGTAATATCACTTCTTCTATGGACATATTCTTATCCTCAAATTGTTGATCATTGTTAGAGTATGGTGGATATGAAGGTCTATAGTTTGTGTTCCCATGACTATTCCAACTTCCATTAGGATTTGCATGATTATTTTCCATTGTTGGTTTCTGATACACCTAAAATATATAGTGTTTTTAGACACATTGTTATACGTATTTTTGAGATCTTGCCCTTTAATGGAAGGTATTTTTGTGTTTTACTTGTATATATTGGTAAACATGGTGAAAAATGCTAAAAGGAGTGAATAAGAATCAAATTTAAAGAAAAAAGGTGAAAAATGTGCAAAAGAGTTTTGGAACCTAATCGTCAGATCCGGCGCTTAAGCGCGGTTAAACATAGAAGGTCACGCCTAAGTGCCAGAGGCCCCACGCTTAAGCGCCAGTGGCAGTTATTGGGTGAGTAAATTCAGTTTCTATTAATTTTAAAGAGGTTTTTGAGGCACCCATTGGCTTAATATATGGTTATAACCACCATGGACAAAAACAATCATGAAATGATGTATCTCTTGGAGAAATACATCGAATCTAGACATATTTTAAATAGAAACCAAGGAAACTTTTGGAAAATTATAAAAGAAAGAAGATTGAGACTTTGAAAGAGGTCCTTAAACTATTGGAAAGTTTTAAAAGTTCTCATTTGGGGAGTTAGTTCGAAGAGATTTTGAAGCACCACTTTTACTTTTATTTTATCCTTTTTGTTATTTTATTTGGAGTGATTGTAAAGAGAAAGGAATCAAAGGAACTTCAACAGTTTGGTGGAGGACTTGTGATAAGTTTTTATCTTTCTGTTTTGAGACTACGTTTTGTTTTAATTGAGACTTATTGTTGGTTTGACAATGATTTCTTCTTTTATGGTTTTGTTTTCTACATGGATTCTAAGTAGTTTTCTTTATCTTTCTTTTTAAACTAATAAGTAATTATGTTTTGGATGGAAGTTGTGGAAAGTATTGATCTTCAATGATTGAAGAAGTTATGACAATTTAAATCCATGCACTTCATTTACTTCTTGATTTGGCTAATCCAGATGTTAAAACTTGTTGTGAGAACATGTAAGAACCAGGTTGGTACTGTCTAAGTCAACAATTGGAAAGAATCACATAAGGTTGTATAAATGAGAATGCAGTTCATATGATTGAGTGTAAATAAATAAGGAAATATTTATTGAAGGGTGTAGAGTTAGAGGACTTTAAAGTGACAGGTTAAAGCCCCCAACTTGGTTTATTGTTTTAGGTTCTGATACGAGAATGTTAGCTCCCAGGTGGAGGGAATCAACGGAACTCTAGAATGAGAGATAATATCTTCCCTGCCTAGCTGGTCTTCAGAACTATTCAAACTTTAAAAATAGCTAATCTTCTTTATAGCATCTCTAGTAAGGTTAAAGAATATTTTTGCTCCTATTTGGTAGAACACAATTTGCATACTTCTATAATAGAATTCCTATACTTATTTCTGATTCATAATAAGAAAAAAGATATTTTCATATTTAGTGCTTTTCTTCTACAAAAACTCTAGTTATCTTTTTAAATTGTTATTGTTCTATCAAAATATTAAAAATACCAAAAATATTTAAATTTTCATTACTACAAAAAAAATCATCTTTAATTTAGATAATTATCTTTTTATTAAAAATAGAAAGTTTGTTGTTCAATAATGTATATTGCGTATTCTCCCGATGGGTTCGATATATAGGTCTTAATCAAAAAGTCATATATTACTTGATAATGATACGTATACTTACATAGTATCCCAATATATATAAATTAAAAATTAAATTCTTATTTTTCTTCAGGATCAATTTTTTAATTTTGTTGCAAAGTAAGAAAATATAAGTGAAATATAATCTGAATTATTGTTGTACTTTGCATAATAGAAGTATCGAGACATCATATTTTTGGCACCGTTGCCGAGGGAAAATTGATTTTAAAAGCAATTTTCTATTTTTTAAGAAAAACTTACTTAAACTTAAGTTATCTTATCTTATTTTACTTTATTTTATTTTATTTTATTTTATGTTAGCATATGAGTAATTCAGGTTCTGAAGATCTAGTGCCCTACGATTTTAAATTAGAAATAACTATTAGAAAAATCAGAAAAACCAAAAAAAATACAAATTTTGAAAAATCCAAAAGAATTATAGAAATGGCAGACCAAAATAATCAAAATGCTGAAATATATCAAAAGTTTAGACCTTTAAGAGATGAACTTCATTGTAGTATTCAAAAACCTACTATAGTGGCTAATTCATTTGAGCTTAAACGTTATTATCCAAATGGTATCAAATAATGTTGGGGGATCACGAACTGAAGATCCAAATTTACATCTTGCCAATTTTCTAGAATTATGCGCTACATTTAAATATGATGGTTTATCAATCATAAGACTTAGGTTATTTCTTTTCTCATTGAGGGATAAAGCTAAGATGTGGTTGAATTTGATATAAGACGTAGATTATTTCCTTTCTCACTGAGGGATAAAACTATAATATGGTTACATTCGTGAAACTTAGGTTATTTCCTTTTTCACTGAGGGATAAAACTAAGATGTGGTTGAATTCGTTAGCCTGAAGATCCAAATTTACATCTTGCCAATTTTCTAGAATTATGTGCTACATTTAAATACGATGGTGTATCAGATGATGCCATAAGACTAGGTTAGAATTGTGCACTACATTTAAATACGATGGTGTATCAGATGATGTCATAAGACTTAGGTTATTTTTTCTCACTAAGAGATAAAGATATAATGTGGTTGAATTCGTTAGTACCTGGATCTATCAGAACTTGGGGTGATTTAGTACAAAAATTCCTTATTAAATATTTTTCACCATAAAAAACTGCAAAGCTTGGAAATGATATTGCATCTTTTAATCAATTTGAAGGGGAATCTATTTATAAAGCATGGGAGAGATTTAAAGAAATCTTAAGAAAGTGTCTACACCATGCTATACCAGATTGGTTAATAATTAAAATTTTTTATAATGGATTAGTTGGATCTCTTAGATTAATTATCGATGCCGCTGCGGGTGGTTCATTGATGTCAAAACCATTTCATGACGCTTATGCTTTAATTGAAGAAATGGCTACCGATAATTTTCAATGGTCTTCTAAGAGGGTAAATCCTAAAAAAGTAGCAAATATTCAAGAAACTGATGTATTTACCATTTTAGTAAATCAAGTTGTTGCAATTTCAAGCAAGTTGGACCAATTTAGAATGAATTTTTCTCAACTAATTTTCATGATTGAAGCAATTCATTAGGCAAAATGGTAGATTCTCAAGCATCATTATAAACTTTGAATGCAATAAATAATAAGCAGAATAACCCATATTCATATTATTATAACCCAGGTTGGAAGAACCATCCCAACTTTAACTTGAATAACAATTCGGGTGGTAATAATAGGCAATGGGGGAACAACCAAGGAAACCCATTGGGAAATTGGAACAACCAAGGGAATAATAATTATAGATCTACTTATCCTTCAGGTTTCAAAAGTAATACACAATTTAAGGAGAAAAAATTGTCTATAGAAGAAGTGGTGTTACAAATGGGAAATCAATTACAAAGTCAACGAGCTACAAATAGAAATATTGAGAATCAACTTGGGCAAATAGCAAATTCATTAAGTAATAGATCCCAAGGAATACTTCCTAGTAATATTGAATTAAATCTAAAAGACCAGAATAAAAAACAAGTAAAAGTCGTTCAACTTAGAAGTGAAAGAGAGTTGGAAGGTCGGGTTCAAAAAGAAATTGAAGTAGAGAAAGAAGAAATTGAATAATCAAAAGAGGACACTCCAAAAGATTCTGAGAGACCTATCTCTCCACTAAAAATTGATTTGGAAAAACCACCACCTCCATTTCCTCAAAGACTTCGTCAGCAGAAGTTGGATAAATAATTTTCAAAATTTCTAGAAATATTTACGAAGCTTACAATTAATATTACATTTGCTGAAGCCTTATAACAAATGCTGAGCTATATAAAGTTTATGAAGGTTATTCTCAACAGGAAAAGAAAGTTTGAAGATATTGAGACTGTTGCACTTAGTGAGCAGTGCAGTGCAATAATTCAAAAGAAGCTTCTTGGAAAGCTTAAAGATCGTGGTAGCTTTACAATTCCATGTGCAATAGGAGACAGATTTTATGGGAAAGCTTTATGTGATAGGTGCAAGCATTAAACCTAATGCCATTATCTATATTTAGAAGATTGGGATTAGGAGAAATAACCTCTATTACTGTAACCCTGCAGGTAGTAGATCATTTGATAACATACCCTAAAGGAGTTATAGAAGATGTCCTAATGAAAGTGGATCAATTTATCTTTCATGTTGATTTCATTGTGTTAGATATGAAGGAAGATAAAGAGATACCTATCATTTTAGGGAGACCATTCTTAGCCACAGGAAGAGCAATGATAGATGTGCAAAAAAGGGAAATAACAATGCACATCAATGATCAAACTGTTACTTTTAGCATTTTAAAATCAATGAAATACTCTGCAAAAGGTAAAGATAATGAATGCTATAGGATGGATGTTATAAGATATCTAAGTGAATGCCATTTCAAGACTAATTATGAAGAAAAATCTGAAGTAAAAGATTTGGAACACGAGCAAGAAGAGGAATTAGATCAATGTAAAGATCTTTTTAAGGAAGATATAAAGAAAAATATGAAGAGAAAGATTTGGAACATGAGGAAGAAGAGGAATTAAATCAATTTGAAGATATTTTTAAAGAAAATTCAAACTATGTTTGAGAAAGTCTTGAAGTTTTGGACACGATAGACAAAGATAAATGATTTTGTCCATCTATTGAAAAACCTCTAGAACTAGAGTTGAAGTTACTTCCTGATCAATTAAAATATTTCTTTTTTAGAAGATTCCTCTACTCTACCAGTTATAATTTTCTCAAAATTAATAATGGATGAAGAAAAAAGGTTGATAAAAATTTTGAAAAATTTTAAGAAAGCCTTTGGATGGACAATTGTTGATATTAAAGGAATCAATCCTTCAATTTGTATGCATAGAATTCATATGGAAGAGAGCTGCAAACCAAGTGTTGATCCGCAAAGGAGATTGAATCTTGTTATGAAACAAGTTGTAAGAAAGAAATTTTAAAGTGGTTAGATGTTGGGAATTATCTATCCTATTTTAGATAGTGCATGAGTTAGTCCAATTCATTGTGTTCCTAAGAAAGGAAGAGTAACTGTAACAGTAAATGAACATAATGAATTAATACCTACTAGACAAGTTACAGGGTGGCAAATATGTATTGATTATAGAAAATTAAATCTGATCATTTTCCATTACCCTTTCTAGATAAATGCTGGATAGACTAGCTGGGCATAAATACTTTTGTTTTTTGGATGGATATACCGGTTATAGTTGGATAGACTAGCTGGGCATAAATACTTATGTTTTTTGGATGGATATACTGGTTATCACCTTTGGATGGATATACTAGTTATCACCAAATTCAAATATCTCCTGAGGATTAAGAGAAAACAACTTTACCAGTCCTTATGGTACTTTTGTTTTTAGAAGAATGTCCTTTAGTTTATGTAATGCCCCTGCTACATTTCAAAGATGTATGATGGCAATTTTTTGTGATTTAATTAGAAAAGGGATTGAAGTATTTATGGATGAATTTTCAGTGATTTGGAAATCATTTGACTCATGTTTAGATCATTTATCTAAAGTTCTTAAGCGCTGTGAAGAAACAAATTTAGAATTTAATTGAAAAAGGGATTGAAGTATTCATGGATGACTTTTCAGTGTTTGGAACTTCATTTCATGTTTAAAACATTTATCCAAAGTTCTTAAGTGCTGTGAAGAAACAAATTTAGTCCTTAACTGGGAAAAATGTAAATTTATGGTAGTAAGAGGAATTGTATTAGGACATCAAATATTAGAAAATGGTATGGAAGTATATTCTGTTAAAATTCAAGTGATCGCTAATTTACCTTATCCAACAAATGTAAGGGAAATTAGGAGTTTTTAAGGACATGTCGGATTCTACAGGCGATATATTAAAGACTTTTCCAAGATTGCTAAGCCTTTATGCCATTTATTTGAGAAAGATGTAATTTTTAATTTTGATGAGGAAAGCTTAAAATCTTTTAAGTTAGTAAAAGAAAAACTAATCACTGCACCAATTATAGTTTCACCAAATTGGGAAAAACCTTTTTAATTAATGTGTGGTGCTAGTGATTATGCTATTGGAGTTGTTTTAGGGCAAGGATATGAAAAAATTTTCAAAGTTATTTACTATGCTAGTAAAACTCTTAATGAAACTCAAATTAATTATACAACAACTGAAAAAGAGTTATTAGCAATAGTATATGCTTTTGATAACTTTAGATCATATTTAATTGGAACTCATTTTGTAGTGCATACAAATCATTCTACTATTAAGTATTTAATGAAAAAGAAGGATGATAATTCTAGACTTATAAGATGGATTCTTCTTTTGCAAGAATTTGATTTTGTGATAGTAGATTGAAAGGGGATTGAAAATCAAATTGCTGATCATTTGTCCAGGCTTGAATTAGAAAAATCACTCTGTTTTGCAAATGAAATTAATGAACATTTTCTAGATGAAAAATTGTTCACTATTAATGAGTGGCATGTTCCGTGGTATGTCGACTTTAAGAACCTTATTGTTAGTGATATTATACCCTATGAAATGACATACCAACAGAAGAGAAAATTTATTTCTGAAACTAAGACTTATTTTTGGGATAACCCATTTTTATATAAATAAGGAAAGGATCTGATTATTCGAAGATGTGTACCATTAGAAGAAACTTATAAATGCCATAATGGAGAAATTATTAAAGAAATATCATATAAATCATATGATTGCTACTGTTTATCATCCTCAGACAAGTGGTTTGGCTGAATTATCCAATCAGGAAATTAAAAGAATTATGGAAAAATCTGTGAATCCAACAAAAATGGATTGGTCAGTCAAACTTGACTATGCTTTGTGGACTTATAGGACTACATACAAAACTCCTATAGGAATGTCCCTATATAGGCTAATATTTGGAAAAGCTTGTCACTTACTAGTTGAACTTGAGCATAAGGCATATTGGGCGATTAAAGAGTTCAATGATAATTTTAAAGATGCTGGTGAGAAAAGATTAATACAACTAAATGAGCTTGAAGAGATAAGGAATGAGTCTTATGAAAGTGCCAAAATTTCTAAAGAAAAGATGAAGATGTGGCATAATTGAAGGATTTTTACTAAAATTTTTAGCCAGGGCAAAAAGTTTTGCTATATAATTCAAGGTTAAGATTATTTCTAGGAAAACTTAAGTCCAGGTGGATGGGACCATTTATTGTGATTAAAGTTTATCCTTATGGAGTTGTGGATATTAAAGATCTTAAGACTGAGAAAATATTTAAAGTTAATGGACATAGACTGAAATCTTATTTTATAGGGGATCAGCATAAGTTTAATGATGGAATGGTGTTGGGTCAACCAGAGTAAGCACTGGTTACGTCAGGCTGAGGACGTAAAACCAAGCGCTTTGTGGGAGGTAACTCATAGTTATCAGTGTGTTTTTATTTTCATTGTTGTTTTATGTGTGATTAAGAAAAATTGGGTAGTATTTTTTATACTATTATGTGTTAGTATTGATTTTAAGACTTTATTTAGTGATCTAAGACATGTTAAAATGAGAATTTGGAAGTTAAGTTAACTAGTACAAAATGTGCACTGCAACTTAAGCGCCGCAGTTTAAAAACATGTACAAAATTAATATTCTAGAAGGGAAAATTATCTAAACATCTTTAGTTTAGATAATTAGCTTTTTATTAAAAATAGAAAGTTTGTTGTTCAATAGTGCATATTGTGTATTCTCTTTGTGGGTTCGATATTCATGTCTTAATCAAAAAATCCTATATTACTTGATAACGATACATATAATTAAGTAGTATCCTAATATATATATATAAATTAAAAGTTAAATTCTTATTTTTCTTCATGATCAAGTTTTTGTTTTTTGTATAAAGTAAGGAAATATAAGTGAAATTTAATTTGAACTATTGTTGTACTTTGCATATTAGCAATATCCAGGGATCAGTTTCCACCTCAAGTAGTGTGATTCTAATTAAAATTATGATGGTTCTTCCAACATGGGTTGTAAAAGTTAGAATACGAGTTTTTTATAGTATTTAAAGTTTAATATGATAAGTTAGAATCAATCATATGCCCTAATGAACTTTTGTCACTTACTGAAGTAAATTGAGGCTGATTCATTCCAAATTTGTCTAACTTTCTTAATATTGCAGCAACCTGAGAAGCAAGAATTCCAATCACATCTATATCATGAACACTAGCTGCATTTTTAGGATTTACCCTTGTAGAGGGCCATTGAATATCATTTGTAGCCATTTCTTCGATTAACGCATATTCTTTATTAAATGATTTTGTCATTAATGATCCACCAGTGGTAGAGTCAATTGTAATCCTAAGGGTTTCTACTAACCCATTGTAAAAAGTTTGAATGATTAACCAATCGGGCAGAGAATGGTGTGGACACTTTCTTAGGAGTTTCTTAAATCTTTCCCAAGCTTCTTATATTGATTCCCCTTTATATTGACAAAATGAGATAATATTGTTTCTAAGTTTAGTAGTCCTTGAAGGTGGAAATACTTAGCTAGGAATTTTTGAGTTAACTCCTCCCAATTTTTAACAGAGCTAGGTGCTAATGAGTATACTCACATTTTAGCCTTATCCCTTAGTGAGAAAGGAAAAAGACTTAGTCTAACAGCATCGTCTGACATGCCATTATAAAGAAATGTAGCACAAAGTTATAGAAAATTGGATAAGTGTAAATAGGGATCCTCCAACGAAGTTCCCCCAAACTGGTTGTTCTACGCCAGTCGATTTATTTCAAATGAGTCAGCTTCTACGAGGGATTTGTATACTTGAGTGAATTTCATCTGTTGTAGGATTTATATAATACCTCAAATATTTATGATGATTTTCCAAGTTATTATTTTGAATGTTTTCCGTTTCCCTTTTTGGTTCTTCGACTCCTTTTTATTTTTTGATTTTTTTTTCTTTTTTCTAACTCGGGATCATAAGACACAAGTTCTGCAGATCCTTTATTTTGCATACATAACACACCAAACAATACATTAACAATTGAACAAATAAAGTAGATATATATTCAACCCAACAAAAAAATTTCACAAACACTTTGTTTTTGATACAAAAAATTTTTTCAGAACATTTTTTATGACACTAAAATTTTTCCAAGTCTAAGCCTAATTACTTCAACTAAAATTCTCCTAAAGTTCTAATAACGGTGCCAAAAACTTGATGCACCCCTAGCGTGTGTTTTTTTTGTGCATGTTTTATGTCAATTCAATTTGCCTGAGACGGTGCTAAAAACTTGACCCGACCCGTAATTACGCAGTAAATTAGCTTTCAAAAGATGGCAAAAAAATTGACCCAATTTATATTTAGCAGCTAATATGCAAAATTTAAATGTTATAAAATATAGAAAATAGTTCACACATTGTTGGTTCTACGCAAGTGCACGTATCGCTTCAAGTAATATAAGACTTTCTGTTTAGGCCCCGAATATCGATCCCACGAGGAAGCAAGGAAAGATGTCCTTTGTCAAATTCCAATCAACTACTATTAGTCCTTAGTTTGAAATGTTGATTAAAATTGTGTTTTATCTAGCAACTACTCATAAATGCAAATGTTAAATGTAAGGATAGTAACTATTCCTAAATGTAAATATTAATTCTAAAGATAATCTTTTTTGGATGAGTTGGTTTGGAGTACTTTAAGATGTTAAAAACTACTACTATTATGTAGAAAATTGGATAATGTAAAAGAATGAGATACATTAAATATTGTATGTGCCAAATAGGAGCAATTTTAATTCTCTACCCTAATTCAGTGTTATAAAAAATCATTGGCTAATCTTAGGTTTAGTCCCTAAATCCGTGGCTAGGCTAGGAGGATACTGACTCCCACTCCAGAGCTCTCACTTTCCTTCCCCTGAAAACTAACTCTCACTTTATTTTTTAAACATTAAGATCGAATTGGGGATTTTTAGTCTGTCGCCCTAGCAATCTCCAATTCTACACACAATAAAATATATTTACCTATTTATTTGCACTTAATCCCATGAATGAATACTCCTTCATGGACTTAAATGTGATTCTCACTATATTGTAGAACTCATTTCCCCATTTCCCGGGTCATATGTTTCACAACATATTTTAACAATTTAATTGGCCAGATTGAAAAGTAAATTAAGAGCGGGGTAAAAAATCATCACATTATATAATTAAAACTTCTTCTAGCATGCATCCCAATATCTTAAACTTGAATCCTACTCATTTCAAAAGAAAAGTAAAAGGAAAATAATGGCATAATCTTCTTATGCCACTATTTCTAAAAAAGAAAAAAGAGTAAGAGAAACACATTACAAAGCACGAAGAAAAAATAATAAAAAACTTCATTAAATCAAAGCAAATCCACTAGATAAGTGTTTAGAAAAACATAAGATAATGAAGAACACAATACTTAGCTTTTTCCCCTTGAAAGAAAGATGAAAATCTCTCCCAGAAAGTCCCCCGTTGATCCATGCATTGCTAGAACATTCCCTTACAAATTCTCTCAAAATCCCCTCACCAGTCTCTCCAAGAATGTTGAAATCTACATTTCTAATCCTATTCTAAGATCTCTAAATATCCTCCACATTTTCTCACTCACACACACCACATTTTCTAACATAAAAGCACTCTATTATAGTGCAGAAACAAATTTTCCGAGAGATGCCTCAAGCAACCTTCCAAAAAGCGTTCAAATACATTGAATCTTCTAGAAATTTGCCCAGGATCTCATCCAAACTGTCTCGGGTGCTATCAGCGCATTTTTGGGGGCTATCGATGCCGTTTTGGCATCATTTTATGCTCTCTGGCGCTGTCGGTGCTGGTTCTGGCATCGTAGGCGCCCATCCTACGCAGCTCCACAATTTTACTTCGTTTGGCTCCGTTTCGTCCCGTTTCAGTTGTGTTGCATTCCTAACAGCTAGACCTATAAAATAAGCATAAAAACAACCTTTCTTTATAGTACAATTTTATTCAAACATGTGTGAAAAGTGTAAATGAGATTAAGCATAGAAAGGCATATCGAAATGTAGCAGGACAAAATTTTCTTTCTTGCTCGTTTCTACTCTAAATTGCACAGTTTTTGCTTCTTTTTCCCCAAAACTCCATTTCTTGTCCATGGAATAAAAAATATTCAAAATACCTTCCTTTAAAGTGTAATATCTTTGAAAATCACTAAATATAAACATTAAAAGCATATGAAAAATTGAACCTTTTTTAGACGTATCAGAAGTAACGGAAAGTAGTAGTTGTAAGTTACTTTATAATTTATAGTATTTATATTTTAAAAACTAAAGAAAAAGAGTGTTTGTAGTTTAGTTTGAACATTTTTTTTTATTTAAGTGTGTTTGCTTATTTTAAATTACTTTTTTTATTTATTTATGCGTAGTGTAATATCTAAAAATTTAGTTCCTTACAATTATGAATTAGAAAGAACTATTAGAAAAATTCAAAAACAACAAAAAAAATAAATCATGTTAGCAAAATGGCTTGTAATTTGAGTAATGCTGGAAATGAAAATGAACATCATCAGAGACCTTTAAGAGATTATGTTAATCCTATAATAGATGAAATTCATTTGAGTATACAAAACCCTGTTGTTGCTACCAATTCACTTGAGCTTAAACCTGTTATTATCCAAATGGTACAAGACAATCAGTTTGGGAGAACAACAACTGAAGGTCCTAATTTAAACTTTGTTAGTTTCTAGAATTGTGTGCTACATTTAAATATGATGGAGTGTCAAATGATGTCGTCAAACTTATAGTTTTTCCTTTTTCACTAACAGATAAAGCTAAGATCTGGTTAAACTCGTTAGCACCTAGATCTATGAAAACTTGTAAAGATTTTTCACAAAAAATTTGTATCTAAATTTTTCTCACCTTAAAAAACTGCTAATTTTAGGAATTATGTTATATCTTCTTGTTAGTTTAAAGGGAAATCAATTTATGAATCCATGGAAAGATTTAAAGATATCCTTAGAAAGTGTCCACACCATGCGTTGCCAGATTGGTTAATAATACAAACTTTTTATAATGGTTTGGTTGGATCTCTTAGATCTATAATTGACGCTGCTGTTGGTGGATCATTAATGTAAAAACCATTCGATGAAGCATATTCATTAATTGAAGAGATGACTGCTAGTAATTTTTCAATCGCCCTCTAAAAGTGTAAATCTAAAAAGAGTACCTAGTATTCATAATTCTAATGTAATATCTATGTTAGCTGCACAAATAGCTGATACATCAAAGAAGATAGATCAATATGGAATGAATTATTCTCAAATATCTGTGCTTGATGAAAATTCTTTAGGACAAATGTTAGAATCTCAATCTTCTTATGAGAACTTAAATGCAATAAACAATCATTCTAATAATTTTATACAAATTATTATAATCCCGGTTGGAAGAATCATCCAAAATTTAGTTGGAGTAATAATAATTCTAATGCCACAAATCTGCATTGGGAAAATAATAATGTGAACCCATTGGAAAACTCCAACAATCAAGGAAATACAACTTATAAACCTTATTACCCTCTAGGATTTAATAATTTGCAAAGTAAGCAGAAAGATTTATCAATGGAAGAATTGATATTGCAAATGAGAAGTCAATTACAAAGTCAAGGAGCTATAATTAGAAATATGAAAAATCAATTGGGATGTATTGCTACAGCAATTAACAAAAGACTTCCAGGAACATTGCCTAGTAATGTTGAATTAAATCCTAAAGATCAGAGCAAAGAGCAAATTAAAGCTATTCAATTGAGAAGTGGAAAAGAATTAGAAAACAGAGTTTAAAAAGATGAGGTGGAAAATGAAAAATTGGGTGAAGATTTTCATTTTTTCAAAATTTCCTATTAAACCAATTAAAATCATGTAGAAAGACCACCACCTCCATTTCCTCAAAGATTGAAGTAGAAAAATAGAGATAACCAATTTTTTAAATTTTTATAAATATTGAGGAAATTAACCATAAACATTCCATTTGTTGAAGCTTTGGAACAAATGCAAAGCTATGTGAAGTTCATGAAAGATATACTTAATAAGAAAAGGAAGTTTGTAGATAATGAGACTGTTGCACTCAGTGTAGAGTGTAGCGCTATAATTCAAAAAAAGCTTTCTAAAAAACTTAAAGATCCTAGAAGCTTTACAATTCCTTGTGCTATTGGCAAACGGTTTTATTGAAAATCTTTATGTGATTTAGGAGCCAATCTTAATCTTATGACGTTTTCAATTTTCAGAAGGTTGAGCTTAGAAGATATTTCACCTACTGCTGTAACTCTTCAGTTAGTTGATTGTTCGATTACCTATCCTAAAAGAGTTATAGAAGATATTTTGGTAAAAGTTGATAAATTTATATTTCTTGTAGACATTATTGTATTAGACATGAAGAAACATAAAGAAATTCCTATTATTTTAGGAAAACCATTCCTTGTCATTGGAAGAACTTTGATAGACGTACAAAAAGGAGAACTAACTATGACAATTAGTGATCAAGATGTTACATTTAATATTGCAAAATCAATGAGATACCCTGCAAAAGAGCAAGAATTGAATGCTTTAGAATGGATATTAATGAATATTTAAGCCATGAATATTTTAAAAAGACATTTGAAAGCAAATTTGAAAGGAATATATAGAATATCAAAATGAGGATAAAATTTAAGATAAATTTCCAAAAGTGAGTAAAGAAGATTTTGATTATGTTCAGAAAAAAATTGAAATATTAGATCCTACAAAAAGTAACAAGAATCTGATTTGATCTATTGAGAAACCTCCTGAACTAGAACTGAAAACACTTCTTACACATTTAAAGTATGCATTCTTAGGAGATTTATCTATATTACCTGTTATACTATCCTCAAAATTGACTGATGAGCAAGAAAAATAGTTGTTGGAAACGTTGAAAATATATAAGAAAGCCTTTAGATGGACATTAACTGATATTAAAGGAATCAGTCCTTCAATTTGTATGCATAGAATTTTATTAGAAGATCAACTTGAACTAAGACCTGATCCTCAAAGAAGATTAAATCCTATGATGAAAGAAGCTGTTAAGAAAGTAATTTTAAAATTATTAGATGTAGGAATAATATCTTTTATTTCAGACAGTGCTTGGGTAAGTCCAATTCACTGTGTTCCAAAGACAGAAGGTGTGACTATAGTGACGAATGAGCATACTGAATTAATATCAACAAGACAAGTCACTGGTTGGTGAATCTGCATAGATTACAGAAAATTAAATTCTGCCACTAGGAAGGATCGTTTTCCCTTACTCTTTTAGGATCAGATGTTGGATAGGCTGGCTAGGCACAAATATTTTTATTTTCAAGATGGATATACTGGTTATCATTAAATACTAATTGCTCCAGAGGATCAAAAGAAAAAAACATTTACTAGACCTTATGAAACTTTTACTTTTCGGTGAATGCCTTTTGGATTATGTAATGCACCTGTAACATTTCAATGATGTATGATGTTAATTTTTAGCGACTTAATTGAAAAAGGGAATGAAGTCTTTATGATTATTTTTATATATTTGGAACTTCATTTGAAATATGTCTAAATAATTTCGAGAAAGTTCTAGAACTTTGTGGAAAGACTAATCTAGTATTGAAGTGGGAGAATTGTCAATTTATGGTTGTAGGAAGAGTTGTTCTTGGGCATAAAATTTCAGAAAATGGCATGAAAGTAGATCCTGCAAAAAATCAGGTTATATCAAACCTACCTCCAACTACTACAGTAGGAGGAGTTAGGAGTTTTTTAGGACATTTAAAAATTATTAAACCCTTATACCAACTTTTGAAATAAGATTTAAAATTTCACTTCAACCAAGATTTCCTTAAAGCCATTGAATCTTTAAAGGAAAAATTGATCACTGCACATATAATTGTTTCACCTAATTGGGAGAAACCTTTTAAATTAATGTGTGATGCTAATGATTATGCAATTGATTCTATTTTAAGGCAGAGATATGATAAGATTTTTAAAGTTATATAATACACTAATAAGACTCTTAATGATGCTCATAATAACTACACCACCATTGAAAGAGAGTTATTAGCTAGTGTGTTTGCTTTTGATAAGTTTAGATCATATCTGATTGGAGCTAAATGTATTGTTCATACTGACCATTCAAATATTAAATATTTAATGCAAAAGAAGGATGTGAAACCAAGATAATTTAGATGGGTACTTCTGATGTAAGAGTTTAATTTTGTAATAGTTGATTGGAAAGAGATTGATAACTAAATTGCTAATCATCTATCTAGAATAAAATAAAAAGAAATACTCAATTTGGAAAAAGAAATTAATGAAAATTTTCATTATGAACAACTTTATAGAGTAAAAGGATGAGAAATATCTTAGTATACTGATATTGCAAATTATATTGTTAGTACCATATGAGTTAACAAAACAATTGGAGAAGAAATTCATTTATGATGCAAAGTCTTATTTTTTAGATGATCCTTACTTATATAAACAATGTAAAGATTTAGTAATGTGACGATGTGTGTCATATAAAGAAATTCAGGAAATTATTCAGAAATGTTATGATTCTGAATTTAGAGGTCATTTTGGGAATGAAAGACCCTTTCATAAAATTTTACAATCTGGATTTTATTAGCCTACTCGATACAGATATGTTAATATATACATAAAAACATGTTATCGGTGTCAGAGAGTAGGAAATAATTCAAGGAGAAATGAAATGCTTCAAAATTTTAATTTGGAAATTGAAATTTTTGATGCATGGGGATTGGATTTTATGGGACCCTTTATACCTTCATTCAAAAATATTTATATATTGATTGCAGTTGATTATGTTTCAAAATGGATTGAAGCAATCACTTTACCTCGATGTGATGCTCGGAGTGTTTCAAAATTTTTAATTAAAAAAATTTTTACAAGATATGGAATGCTAAGAGTAATCATTAACTATGGAGGATCTCATTTTAGAAATGCAATAATTGCAAATTTGGTGGAAAAATATAATATAATGCATAAAATTGCAACTGCTTTTCATCCCAGACTAGTGGTTTAGGAGAAGTATCTAATCATGAAATTAAGAGAATTTTGGAAAAGAGTGTTAATCCTAGTAAAATGGATTGGTCTGCTAGATTAGATATGACATTATGGGTATACATGATAGCTTATAAAATGCCTATAGGAATGTCCTATTACAGATTGATTTTTGGGAAGACTTATCACTTACCAGTATATTTGGAGCATAAATCTTATTAGCGTATGAAGGAATTCAATTTTAATTTGAAAGAAGATGGTAAGAATAGATTATTTTAATTGAATGAGCATGAAGAAATTAGTAATGAATCTTACGATAATGTGAGGATTTATAAAGAAAAAATGAAATAATAGCATGATTGAAAGATGATAAAAAGGTAATTTGGATCTCGACAAAAAGTTTTATTATATAATACATGATTGAAATTATTTCCTGGAAACTTGAAGTCTAGGTGGAAAGGGCTATTCAGAGTTATAAAAGTCTATCCCTTTGGATCAATTAATATTAAAGATCCTAAGACCGGAAGGATATTTAAAGTGAATAGGCACAGATTGAAACTATATTTTGGTGGTCAAAGACCAATTTTTAAAGAAACTATAATGTTGGGTCACCCCGAATAAAAACTTGGAATGTTGGGCAGACGACATTAAAACAAGTGCTTTGTGGGAGGCAACCCATTTTTATCATTGCTTTTACATATATTTATATGTACGTCTTTATATAATCCGTATAATTGCAAAAATATTTAGAAACATCTTTATTTACCTAATTTATGGAAAAATTGAGAATTTAATGGATTGAAATTGAAATTGTGTTGTGTCTAGAACTGGCGCATGATGCGCCTAATTCCAGAGCTGGCGCATGATGCGCCAGAATCGACGCATGATGCGTTGCAGCAATGAAAATGACTTAAAACATTTCTAAAGATAGTTTTTGGCGGTTTATTTTCCTTTTAACTCCTAAAAACTGATTCTTAAGTCTATTTTAAGAAGGAAAATGAGGGAAAAACCACTAGATTTCAAATCCGATGGCGTCCCACTCCAAAAATACTATGAGATTTTGAATTTTCATACGAAGAAAGTTTGTCAATTTCAATGCACAGAAGTTGCATGATCGTGTTCTAGTGAAGAAGAGGCTAATCTAAGAAAGGGGGTTTGTGAATCGAGGATTCAACTCAATGAAGACTCGAGTTGAAGAGATCATTGCGCAGAGACGATGGGAAGTGCTTTGTTACAATACTGTCATCATACTCGTCCCTATGGTGAAAGAGTTTTATGCAAATCTACATGGAATCAACTTAGGAAGTGTCTATGTCCGAGGCAGGTTTGTGTAATTAACTCCTTCAAGAATAAACGAGATGTTTATGATTGAAAATATGTATATGTTCCATTACACAAATTTTACCCCTTTGAGAGATAATATGAATGAACTCTACCGGTACCTTACAGATGAAGATGCGAATTGGGAGGCCTGAGATGATGGGAATGTAATTTTTCATCATCGTTCTTAAATCGTATTGGCATGACACTTCTTTATTGCATCAAAATTACTGCCTACCATGAAGATCAGTAAGGTGACTAAGTAGAGTGTTATTTTAAATTATTGTATTCAAACCGGAAAACCTATTGATATTGGAGCCATCATTGTGAAATCTATTTTGGGTTTTATTGTGAATGGGTCTATAATTGGGCTTGGACATCCATCCATTATGTTCCTACTGGGCAGTCAATCACATCTCCCTTATGAGAGTTGAGAAAAACTGCTTCTTCCATGGAAGCCGATGGATCCAAAAGTTTATTGTAGTTGTACTGGAATAGATGATGAAAATGATATGAATGTACCGATGGATCAGGAATACCATAATTCATCACCTATTCAGCCTTACTTCAGTTTTAATGCACTTTTGAAGAGGATTATAAGATTGAAAATGAGGTACAGAATCTTATGCATGCAATAGGGAATATTTTCAAAATGTTAGATCACTTGGATTGGAGACTTAAAGAACATTTTGAGCCTACTGGTCGTATTGAAGATGGTTTGGTATGTTTGTTCAAGAAACATGCTTGGATGGGGGAGGTTTCGACTGATGAGTTTCCTTACCACTCTTCAACAACCTGTATGTGCACTACCAATCTCCCAAGAGGACGAGAGTGAAGAAGATGTTTAAACTTAGTTTATGCATGAAACGTTTTGTTTAGTAATATTTGTTTTAGTTATTTGTAGTGTTAGATTGCATTTACTTTTATTTTTGAACTATATTGACATTTGTGTTTGAAATTTTAATGTTTAGATTTCAGTGTTAGGATATTTTTGTTTGCTTTACACACTGAATTAAATGTTTGTTGGTTCGATAAATGTTAGTTTCTAATAGAGCAAATTTTAAATATAAAAGTGAGGTCTGTGTTGTTTGTGAAAGATGGATGTTAGAGTAATGTTTATTATAAGGGTACATTTGACTTAAGTTGAGGTAGACATAAAAAAGTACAGAACAGCTTTTCAAAAAAACCAAAATCTTGAAAGATTAAGGCATTGGCGCTTGATGCGCCATTTTATAGAGAGTTGGCGCATGATGCACCAAAAACCATCACACGCCTAATTTCCTAAAAAACTACAAAATTGCACATATAAGCTCCATTTTCTCTGCTTGGGTCGTCTCCTACCTCTAAACCTTGACCTAGGGCTTTACATTGAGAGTGGTAGAGAATCATAGATTTCATCTTCTCTTGGTAACAACTTCACTTTAACTTAGAAATTTTTTATTTTCACCATGGATTTTTCCTACATTTTGGAAGATCCAAAATTTGGGATTTTATTGATGAAAAAGCTTGAAAAAACTCATGGTGAAAATTTCTTACCAAATAACCTTATTTGGGAGTTAGATTTTTTATTTAGTATTTTATTTGGAATTTTTTGGATGTTCATAGATTTTCAAATGGCTCCCCGAGTGAAAAGAGGAAGGTCGTCTGAAGATTTTGATGCATGAAGATTTGTTAACTTTAAGGCCCAACGTAGCTATAATTCTCAAATAAAGACCAGAAGATTGATCCAAGAGGGAACATTTGCAAACTTGTGTGGTGAGATTGAAAGGTTGATCCTCACAAGAAATTGAGAAAGATTCTGCTACTTCACTGCAGTAGCGATTGTCCTTATGATTTGAGAGATTTATGCTAACCTGAGGTTCACTGAGGGTGATCACATACTGGTTAGAGGTAAGCAATTTGAATTTACTACTGATCAGATCAATGTTTTTTTTGGGCTAAGAAATGTATGTAATGATGAGTAGGTTGCATTCGTGATGACTGATTCATCACTGGATGAAGTGATTTCCTTTTTGACTGATGGAAAAGGAGAATGAAAGATTAAGAATAACAAAATATTTAACTTCTTTACCTCCTTATTGACTAGGAAGTCAAAGGTATGACATCACTTCATTTGTGCTAAGTTATTACCAACAAATCATCATACTGATGTTATGAAGGACAGAGCGGTGTTGAACTATTACATTCAGAACATGAAAGCAATAAATCTTGGTGCACTCATAGTTCATCATGCTTGCAGTATAGCTAATAGTTCTACAACTAGTGGTTTGGGATATCCTGCCCTAATTTTCACTTTATGTGAGAAATCAGGAGTAGAGTCTCATAAAAATGAAGAAAGATTACAACCACAAAATCCTATTGGGAAGCATATGAATCAAAGAGTTTAATCATTTGTTGAATCTCTAGGTGGTAGAAGGGATAAACCCTCTACATCAGCTGCAGGAGCATCTACTTCTCTCTCTGCTTCACTTGAAAATATCATGGAGCAGCTTATGATTCAACAAATGGACATAATTAATAATCAGATTGAGATTGGAGATATTGGAGCAAGAAATGCTTAGAATGATGAATATCAACAGAGGAGAGTTCAACATGATATAGATTTTAAGAATGTTATGGTAAGACATCTAAGGGGTGAGCCCAATGGAATTTCCTCTTTGCCCCAATTTCACTCGCTATGTTCTTATTCAAGATCAAGATGAGGAAGAAGAAGAAGAAGGTGATGATGATGATGATGATGAAGGTGATGAAGAGTGACATTGTTATGAGTTTAGTTCAATACTTTTTTATGTTTGTTTGTTATTTGTGATTGAAATGTGTTGTACTTTCATTTAAGATTGTTTTAGTAAAGAATTTTATTTTGTGTTGTGTTAGTAATTGTAGATTTTTACTTTTCCTGAATTTTTACTATTTTCATTTTTTGTTTTTTTTCGGTTTTTGTATTTCTGTTTTTAATTCTAAGCAATTTTTTAGAATATATTATGTCTCATTTAATGCTTTAAAGCATGTATGTACATTTTTAAAGTTAGTACCTCTAGTATACTATAGCCCAGTTTCATAATTAGAAATCCTCTACATATCAATTTTTTTTCATGCATTTAATGTTTTCTTTCACCTACTAAATTTTGTACTAAAACATTTTTAAAATTTCTTAGAAATGTAAGTTTGGGGAGAAGAAAAATTTCCTTTGAAAGGAAGTAAACTAAATTTTATTTGTTTTCAACTAACTATATTTTTAAAATTAATTTAACACGACCTAGGATATTTAGATTAAACCTTAAATGAAAAAACTTATATTTGTAAATATTATGATAAATTTAGGTAAATTTTTTTTAATATTGAAGGTCAATTCTAAAGTTAAATATATTTGGTATGATAAGATAAAACTATGTTTTTCTATTTAAAATAAAGGAAATCATATTTTTGAAATGTTAAGAATTTTAGAGTTTCACATAAGAAGAAAAGAATGTGACTTTACGAAAAATCATAAAATGATATGAATTCATTAAGTAAAGAAAGGTATTGAGTTTTAACTTTAAGAAGAGGATAGTGAAGTTGAAAACTATTAAAGGCTATCCAACTATAATAATCCTCACTTGAAAAAAAAAAAGAAAAAGAAAAGAGAGGATTGAAGAAATCCTAAAAGAAAAAAAAAAGAGAAAAAGAAAAGAAAAGAAAAGAAAAGAAAAATAAAGTGAGGAAAAGCTTGAGGAAATTCCTAATAAAAAATTTGCTTCACTTGAATCAACTTAAAGAAGGAGCTTTATTACATTTTCTAAACTTGTATTGGAGTATTAGTAGCATTGCTAGTAAAGTTTTCATGAATTTCTTTTTTATATAAATGTTCTAAATATTCTTAAAAGGACAAATTACAATATTTCTTGAAATGAATATAAATTCAAAAATCTTAAACTTGATTACTAAGTACTCTTAGACTTAGAATTTAAATATAAGTTATTAAAGGTTTTTCTTAAATTTTGATATTCTATTTATTAAACTAAAGTATAGAAGTTTTGAGTTGATCTCTATCCTAAGTCATATGCTTTTCGATAATAAAAGTGTCACTTGAGGACAAGTAACATTTAAGTTTGGGTGACTTTGATACCCCAAAATAATATGTTGTTTTAAGTATATATTTTATGGCTATTTTGGAGATATTGCACTTTAAAGAAGGGTACTTTTGTGTTTTTATTGCAGGTATAACCTTTTTAGGCATTTGTAGCAAAAGTAGCAAAAGGACGGAATTGCGAGCCAGGATAGCAAAATTTGAGAATCTGGCGCATGATGCGCCGTTTGATAGAGCCTTGGCGCATGATGTGCCAGATCTAGCACCATATGAGTCAAAGACAACTATTTTTGGATTAAGGTGGTACGTTACTAATTTTGCACAAATTTTGAAAAGGGACAATTGTTCTAAACACCTTTTGGAGTAATTCAATGCATCTAGACACTTTGGAAGGTTCTTTTATGAAGGGATATGTCTCTTAGATCAAATGACACATGTTTTAAATTCAAAAGAGTTGACTTTTGGAGGGAATTTTAAATTCCTTTTGAGAGGAGGCAACCCAATATAAAAGAGAAGATCTCAAGGAGTTTGGGAGTGACGTGAAAGGCAAGAGGAAGATATAGAGAAAGAAAGTCAATGAGTTTGGAGATTTTCTTCTAGGTTTGTAAGAGGAGAGGGAAGGTGGCAGATTTCTTCTTCATTACACTTCTAAGAGAGAACTGAGAGTATTTGTAAAGAGAGAAAAACTTGAAGAGAACTTCTAGGGATTTGCTTGGGAAGGATTGTGAGATAACTTGTGTCTTTTATTTCTTTTATTTTATAAACTAATTTTATATATTAAATCCATGATTTGTCGTATTTTTCTAATCCCGAGAAAATATAGTTGTGTAAAATTTAAAAAACTGACTTCGCTTTACAATGGTGCCAAAAACTTGATGTGGTATTTTATGAATAATAATGTTAAACACTTAATCTTGGGATTCTACTCAAGTATACGTATCGTTATCAAGTAATATTAGACTTTCTATTTAAGTCCCAAATATCAATCCAACAAGGAAGTTTTAAATTTGAAATGATAAATTAACTAAGAATTTCATAGAAATAAAACGAAATTACTGTCACTAAATTTGAATGTTTGAGATAATATCAAAACTAATTCATTAACTACTAGAAAAATTTAAATGTAAAATTTAAAACAGTAACTACTAAACTATGTTTATGTGATGAAGTTTTATAATATGAAAAAGCATCTTTTCCACTACATTGAGTTTTTGGTGAAATGAGATGAAATAATTGGTTTAAATATGTATTGTGCCAAATAGGAGCAATTTTAATTCTCTGCTTTGATTCAGTGTTATAGAAAATTATGAACTAATCTTAGGTTTAGTCCATAAATTCGTGGCTAGGCTAAAAGGATACTGGCTCCCACTCCAGAGCTCCTACTTCCCTTCCCCTGAAGGCTAACTCTCATTTTAGTTCTTAACACTAAGATCAACTTGGGGATTTTAGTCTGTCACCCTAAAATTCCTCAATTCTACACACAAAAATGTATATTTCCCTATTTATTTGCACTTAATTCCATGAACAAAATACTCTTTCATGGACTTAAATGTGATTCTCACATTGTTGTAGAACTCATACTTCATTTTCCGGATCATATGTTTTACAATAAATTTTAACAATTCAATTGGTTAGATTGAAAAGTAAATTAAGAGTGGAGTTGAAAAACCATCACAATTTTATTTATATTTTAACATTGACACATCCAAATTATCACTTAATTTCACCATATCTCAAAGTAGGGAGACAGATAAAGGAAACTACTCATACTTCATGAGAAAGATACAACGAAACACAAATTTCTTATATAAAAGAAAGTTCATACAAAAATAATAAACAAACAACACTTATCTGAAACTCTTTCTCGAAGTAAATCTATTGTAGTCTCTCTTAGAAAATGTAGGAAGAAGAAATTTCTCACTTCTCTCCCTCTCCAACACTCTTAGAGAAGAATTCACACTTAAACTCACCACACAAACTCAAAAATATATAGAAAATAAATGACTAATGGTGTGGAATGACATGGAAGGACGCAAAGTGGCACGAAGGGGGCGAAGAGATGCGAAGAAAGACCAAGAGTGAGTAGAGGAGTGGAAGAGAGTGTTTTTTGATCAATTTCGGCTCTAAATAGAGTCTAAGGTTGGTTTTCCAACAGGCGCTTCCAAAAACTCTTTAAAAAGAGGCCAAATTCATTAAATCATCTAGAAATAGGGTCTGCACCAGTGGCCATTTAATTAAATCCATGTTATCTGTCAAACGGTGCTGTCAACGCCCAGTCTGGCGCTGAATGATTTTTCAAAAATTCCATTTTGACCCCAAATTTCATCCTTTTTGCTTCTTTTTTACACCAACTCCTAAAAATCAACAAATTTCAATAAAACATGAAAAATATCTTCTTTTGAAGTGCAATATCACAAAAAATGAGTATAAAGTTTGGATCTAAAAATGCAAATATTTTTGGTGTATCACCTTCTCATGAATTTTGAGTAGTGTTATTTATCCTTCTCCCTACTTTGAAATATAGTTTTGTGAAGAAGTAATTTTATTTTCTATGATTTTAAATGTTAATAATTTGTGATACTTTGAACTTCAATCTTCATTTACTTTTTAATATGGTCAATTGAAATGTTAAAATGTGTTGAGGAACATATGTTCCGAAAGCGCTATGATTTATACAACATAAGGTGAATCACATTTGATTTCATGAGAGAGTATGTCATCCATGGAGTTGAGTGCAAATAAATAAAGAAATATACTTTGTTGGATGCAGAATTGGAGATTTTGAGGTGATAGATTAAAATCCCGAATTTGGTGCAGTTGATTCGAAACTGATGCGAGATTGTTAGCCCTCAGGAGACGGTGTAGTGGGAGCACTTGAGTGGTAGCTGGTATCCTCCCAGCCTAACCACAAAATTAGGGACCAAATTCTGGATTAATCAATGTTCTTAAACGAATAGGATTGCTTGTATTTGGCACAAAAAAGTTTATATATATATTTTTTCAAATAATTTTAATTTTTTCAAAATTCATATGCTCATTGTAAGGGGAAGGATGTTTTCTCAAATTTGAACTTTTCGTCAACAAAAATTTATTTTAGTTTTAGTAATTTTACTTTTGAAAGTTTAGTTTTTGGTTTAATTAACTTTGTCTTTCAACTGTATTTTAAATAACATTCACTTTTGTAGTTAATATTCAAACTTAACACTTTACTTTTTATATTTTTAAAATAGTACTTTACATTATAATCTCAAGAATTATTTACAAGCATTTTCAACTTCTCTGTAGGATCGATATCTAGGACTCCATTAGAGCCCTTTATTACTTGATTGATACGTATACTTGCGTTATTTTTAAAAGGGATTTGGCAGTTTAATAGAGTTTTAAAGATAAACTATTTTTATTAAATTTATTTTTGTTTTGATTACATTGCATATTTACTATTATAATTGTCATGTGTATTTTGTAATATTGAAAAAAAATTACAAAATTAACACTCTGAATCTACCCGCATCATCGACACAAGTAGGCGGTTGACTGATATATTCAATTTTTTAGGGTTAATTTGAATATTAAATTTCTTGAGTTGTTAGTATCAACCAAAATACTATCTACGTTATAGATATTGATCAGTGTTGTGGCTTCTATGGTGCCATTATAGGGATTTCTAATAAGGTCTAAATTAGTGTTAGTAAAATAATTGGATGATGGGGTTTCCGCTTTAGAGCTAAATTAGCGACGTAGTGTTCCTGCATTATGAGTCTCTTCTGTTTGACTTGTTTGATAGTGTCTCCTCCCAGTATAATAGACACTATCCCCGTGATGTAGATAGCATTGGCTTGGACGGACTCATCTATGTCATCTTCTGCATAAGCTTTCGATTCACCGAAAATATAGGCCTTTTTAGACCCATATTTTATACTTATTTTTGGTGATATTGCACATTAATGGAAGGTATTTTGATGTTTTGTTGTAGATTATTGATTTTTAGGACTTAAAGCAAAAGTTAAGCAAAAAGGATGGAATTTGGAGTCAAAATAATGTTTTTGAAGAAGTACTTAGCGCCGACCACGCCAAGGGTAGCGCCAATGACGTAGAACAACAGAATAGCTGTAATTTTTACTCAGCGTCGACGACGCCAAAGGAAGTTCAACCCCCGTTTCTTGAAGGTTCGATGTATTTTAATGATTTTTGAAGCATTTTTAAAGTCACCACTTGGAGAACCGACCTTGGGCTTTATTTGGGGTCGGAATTCATTAAGAAATTGACTGCTTTTCACTAAAAAATGTTCTACCACGCTCCATTTTTTTCATTCTTCATAATCCATTTTCATTCCACCACCATGTTGGAGTCCATTAGTGATTTTTCTCTTATAGTTTAGAGTTTGTGTGGTGAGACTTAGTGTGAAACTTTCTGTAAGAGTGTTGGAGAAGGAGAAAAGTGAGAGATATCTTCTTCCTGCATTTTTAAGGAAAGACTACAACGGATTTGCTTTGAGAAAGAGTTTCATATAAGTTTTGTTTGTTTATTAGTATTGTATGAATTTTCTTTTATATATGAAATTTGTGTTCTTTTTTGTCTTTCTCATGAACTCGGAGTAGTTCCCTCCATCTTTCTCCATACTCTGAGATATGGTGAAATTAAGAGATAATATGATGTGCCAATATTAAAATATAAAATAAATTATAATGATTTTTCAACTCTGAACTTAATTTATATTTCAATCTGGACAATTGAAATGTTAAAATATGTTATGAAACATATAATCCGAGAAATGAAGTATGAGTTCTACAACAGAGCGAGAATCACATTTGATTTCATGGACGAGAAAATTGTTCATGGAATTAAGTGCAAATAAATAGAGAAATATTTGTTGTTGGGTGTAGAATTGGGGAATATTGAGGGTGAAAAACTAAAATCCCCAATTTGGTCTTAGTGTTTAAAAACTAAAGCGAGAGTTAGCCTTCAGGTAGGAGCTCTGGAGTGGGAGCCGGTATCCTCCTAGCCTAGCCATGGATTTAGGGACTAAACCTAGACTAATTTGGTCTTAGTGTTTAAAAACTAAAGCGAGAGTTAGCCTTCAGGTGAAGGGAAGTGGGTGCTCTGGAGTGGGAGCCGGTATCCTCCTAGCCTAGCCATGGATTTAGGGACTAAACTTAGGATTTGCCAATGATTTTCTATGCACTGTATTAAGGTAGAGAATTATAATTGCTCCTATTTAGCACAATAGATATTATAAAAATTTATCTCATCTCATTTCACCAGAACCTCATTGTAGTGGGAAGGATGCTTTTTCACATAANTACGCATCTGGAAAACAGCTGATTCTGTAAAATTGACTATTCTGCCCTTGTTTTGAATAAGTTGTTTAGTTGTTTGGTTAGTGCGTTTTGTAAAGAACTTATTTGTAAATTTTTTGAGTTGAATGAATAATCTGTGTAGCAGAATATTATTTTCTCAAATGTCTAGAAATGAAAATGCAAAAAAGTTTAATAATATTTATATAACTCAAAAAAGTTGTNACTTTTCATTTCTGTTTTACTACTAATTAAGTACTTTATTTTTTATAACATCTCAACATTCAAAGTTGGTGACAGTGATTTTGTTTGATTTTCTATAAATTTCTTAGTAAAACTTATCATTGCCAATTTACACCTTCCCTGTGGGATCAATATTTGGGGCTTTAATAGAAATTCCTTTATTACCCGATAATGATATGTATACTTGCTTAGAATCCTATTATTAATTACCTATAATTATGTATATTTTATACACCTTACTTTTCATATAAGGATCAAGTTTTTGGTTTTGTAGTATGTCAACTTCATAATTCCTTACATATAAAAAATCAAGATCAGCTTTCTCCTACTTGCATCCCTTGGGCAAACACTTTGAGTTTTTTGGCTTGAATGAATTCTTCAATTGAGCTTCGAAGGAGTCTGCACTCCTCCATGCCTTAACCATCATCTTTGTGAGACTAAAAAAATTTATTTGTTTTCCAAGGAAGGTTATGGTTCTTATATGCAGAACCGTTTTAAGTTATTCATTATTTCTACTTGCTCTGTTATTAAAATACTTAACTTAGTGGGTTTCATAGTTTCTCATTCACTTGCCAATCAATCATTCAATTTACCCCATCTTTGGTTATTTCTGCTGGTCTCTCAATTGTTGTGAGATGACCGACTATCTCCACATTTTGATCAAGAGACTTCCTTCAGCCTTCACCCATCATTTTTTGAGCCCATTTTTTTTCCATTGGTGGTCGGATGGTTAGCTAATTCTAAGAGTTCTATAAAATTATTGGCTTGAAGTAATCCAAGAAAGTGTTTGAAGTTTTTGCTCCTTAGCGCTTGTGCTGGGGCTGCCTGTGTTACTATAATTCTAAATCCATACTTTTAACATTTCTTTTTTGATGGAAGTGATTTATGCTAAAGATTCTTTTTCAAACATTTCTTGGCTTACCACAAAACTTGTGAATCCTTGTGGTCTTTTGGGTGGCAACAAACTACACCATGAACACTATCATGAACTCATCAAATGACGTAACAACCTCTGTGTAAAGGAAATTAAACCACTTGAGGGTTAAATCTCTAGGCGTGGCATAGAATAAACAACACATTAGTGCATCGAATATTTTAAGAAGGCATACAACTGACTCAAAGGTTGACATGTGGTCGTTTGGATTGCTTCGACTCTTATAGGATTACAAGGATAGAATTTTAAACTTCTCTAGGGGTTCAACATTAAAAATCCGTTGAGAGAAAGAAGTTTTTCATGTTAGTGAATTGGTTGTCAGGTTCTCCCCAGGAAGCTAATAGCCCGATTATCCCTGGAGCTTCCTTTTGTTTGCCTAAAAAAATATACGGATGATCGACCAACACAACTATATCTATTTTTTTAGGGCTTATTTGAATAGTATATTTCTTGAACTACTATTATAAACCAAAATACTACCTACGTGGTAGTTACTGATCATCGTTGTGAATGCTATGACATTATTATAGGGATTTCCAATAAGGGCTAAATTTGTTAGTAAAAATAATTGGGTGATGGGGCTTTTGCTTTAGAGCTAAATTATCACTGTAGTGCTCCTGCATTACGAGTCTCTTTTGGTTTGCTTCTTTGATAGTGTCTCCTTCCAGTATAGCTGGTACTATCCCAAGGATATGGATAACATTGGCTCAAAAGGGCTCATCTAAGTTATCTTCTGCATAGGCTTTCTTATGCGTTTGGGTTTGCAACCCTTGGGCCAAACTATTTGAGTTTTGGGCCTAAATCAATTCTTCGATCAGGATTTGGAGGTGTTTGCATTCCTTCAAGCCTTAACCATCATCTTTTTTATAGTAAAAAAAATATATTTATTCCAAGGAAGTAGCTATGGTTCTTATATGTGGAACCATTTTAAAGTACACATTACTTCTACTGGCTCTGTCATTAAAATCCTCAACCTAGTGGGTTCCAAAGTTTCTCGGTCACCTGTTTGTCGATCATTCAATTGACCCCATCTCTGGTAGATTTTGTAGGCCTCTCAATCGCCATTAGAAGACTAACTATATCCACATTTAGATCATGGGCCATCCTTCAGCCTTCACCCACCATCTTGTGAGCCCATTTTCTTCGATCGGTGGTCGGATGGTTAGTTAATTCCAAGAGTTCTATAAAACTATTTGGTTGATGTAATCCCAGAAAGTACTTGAATTTTTGCTCCTTAACCCTTGCGTTGGGGCCGCCTGTGCTACTACAGGTTTCAAAGTCCATACTTTCAACATTTCATTCTTAAAGTAAGTGATGTATGAATAAAGATTCTTTTCAGCCCTTGTTTGGCGTGCCACAAAACCTTTGAATCTTTGTGGTCTTCTAGTTGGAAACGAACTACACCGTGAACACTATCATGAACTTACTAAAGTACGTAATAACTTATGTCATGAGGATATTAAATCAGTTGAAGGCTGAATCTCTAGGCGTAACATAGAATAAACAACACTTCAGTTCGTCGAATATTTTATGAAGGCATACAACTGACTCAAAGTATGATATGTGGTCATCTGGATCGCTCTGACTCTTATAAGATTCCAAGGATAGAATTTTAAACTTCTCTAGGGGTTCAACATCGAAAATTTATTGAGAGAAAGCATCTTTGGATGTCAGTATACCTCGATTCACCCAAACTGGGGTGTGAACCTTGGTGTAGATCTAACAATATCCTAGTAATGGGATTCTTCAATTCTTTCCATCCGTTCATCTGTTCGGTGGCCTTGGGGTTTTAGTTCTACTCGTGCGTTCAGTTCTTGACGAGCTTGTGCTCTCCCCTCGATTATTGTGCAAGTTAACTCTATCATTTGTCTCGCCATTTGCTGTCGTAGTTGTTGAATTTATTGCTGCACAAATTCCTTAACAAACTTTATGTTTGAGGTTTCCTCCACGTGAGTTTCATCTCCATGGCGCACTCTACTCTTGTTGACGTCACGATTTCATGCTCACTGCATCTTTTAGAATGTTGAATCAAATATTGTCTTGTGGATCACACCCAAAATAAATAGCATTGAATAAATAAAAGGAATTAGGAGAGAGAGAGAGACGGAGAGAGAGAGAGAGGAAACAAAGTGTATAATAACACAAGTTCTGAGAGGATGAATTTGATCAGTTGCCCTTTCTTGAAGAAATGATTCCCTAGATATAACTCCTAAGGTTATCTATTAAAGTTACATGTTTTTTCATATTTTAATGAGGATGTTAGAAGTTATTATTGCACATTTTCATATTTGTAATTATTTTCGGTGTCCTTTAATATCGAAAATTGATGTTGGCGCCATTTTGTATCCGTAACCACTTAAAACTGGATGAGAATCCTTGGTAAAAGCCCTCTTTTCATTAGGCTGACTTTGGACTATCACGCAGAGAGGTTGCATCACCGTAATTTAATGAGCAGCTCTCCTTGGACATAGGGCCTCCTCAGAGGGTTGAAAAGATATTAGGGTGCCCTTTTCTCATCCTTGTGAAGAATTCCAGAATCAGTTGAGGAAGCTAGTTATACTGATTGTCCCTCAGATTAGGTGCCTCCTATTTTTTGTTTGGTCTGCCCATAGTTCTGAACGAAAGAATCAACGGTTAGATTCTTCATCTTTTGACTATCTCGATGCAGTAGTTTGAGACCGTTAAATTTCTTGGAGATTCGTATGATCATTTTTTTAATGTACAACACACACACACACACACACACACACACACACATAAATATCTGTCATAGTGTGTTATTTTTTCTTCGTTACAAATTATTTAAATAATTTTATTAATAAATTTATGTTTATGATTCTTTTAAATAATAATAATAATAATAATAATAATAATAATAATAATAATAATAATATATTATTAATATTATTATTTATTTTTTTTATTATTAAATATTATATAAAGTTATTAAATTATAATAAAACATAAAAATTATTTTTTAAATAACAAAATAAGGTCTACCCTAAAAATAAATTTGACACCACAGCTGACTTTTGTGTTAGCAAGCAAGGGCACACATTATCAGCTGATGGTGTTTCAAACCAGACGAATTTAATTCACATGATGAAAAAAGTGCCTCAATATCCTACTCTACCATAAAAAAAACGACTGATATTGTTTTATATGTTGATGGTTATCTTAATTATCTGAATCGGATTTCTTTCTTTGAATGCTTAGATATAAAAAGCGCTGTGTTGTCATCAGACAAACTAATCCGGTATCTGTAGCTTTCAATCTAGAAGAAAGAAAAAAGCATGGCTTAGTCTTCAAAGTAGTTGAGCGATATATCACCAGTCATTTCAGTTTATATGAATGCAACAAGTTTCAATCTGGAATGTGGCACCTGCTTATTCGCTATGAGTTCAGCTGGAGAGGAGAGTGATTTTATTTTATATTATTATTAGGGCCATCTGCCTACATACCACCAATTTCTTATGAATTGACAAATAGCTTATAGCTAAATTTTTATTTATTTTTATTTATACAGGCTAATCTTTCATATCACCTAAAAATATTATTATTTTGACTAAGAAAAAACTGAAATACACTTTTTTTATTTATGATATTTAAATGTAAACATCAAAGTTTATATGTTCGATATGTAAAGAATTGAGTGGTATTCATGTCGTTCTCCCTTGCTATATTTATAGCTTTACTAGATGAAATGCCCGAAATAATTTTTTTTTTAATTTATCATTTTATAAGATGTTTGAGATCATTTTTATTTATTCTAATTTTTTTCTTCATAATTTAATTTTAAAAAAATGAAATGGAACTTTTAAAAACACACAAAATTTCTAACTATTTCGGTTATTTTTTGGAAATAAATTAATTTACATTTAATAATCAAAAGATAAGATATGAAACAGATAAATTTAAATAATAAAATAAAAAAAATAAAAAATAGAAATTAGAAATGAACCAAAAGAAAAAAAGGATAAAATTTAAAATGGAGTGGATATATTAACTGTTTGGGGATGTTTCGCATTTGGAAACTGCCAAAAAAAAAAAAAAGGAATGGACTAACAATTGCGTTGTATTAAATTTTATTTTTTAAATTATAACGCGCTTATTTGATTTATTTTAATTAAAAAGAATTATTTTTAAATAAAATTTCAATTAAAGTCGTGTTTCATGATAAGTAATATTTTTAAATTCAAAATTCGTTTGTAATTTGAAATAAATTAAGAAAAATGTAGGATTGATTTTTGTAAGGCCCCATTTGGAGTGATTTAATGTCTGCGGTGCGGCCTGAGGCCACAGGGCGTGTGTTTGATAAAAGCGGTGTGTCTGTTTAATTGGATAATTTGGAGGAAATGTGGGCAGCCGGTTCGACCCTGCTACCAGCATCTTTTCGCTAATAGTTGGCGGGATGTCCCACTGAAAAACTCGTGATTCTCTATGCCCTTGCCTCTCTCGCAATTCTTACCCTAACTTCCTCTCTCGCGTTTCTTACGAGGATCCCTCTATCGCTATTCTTGCCCTAACCTTTTGGTGGTTGTTGTGGTGAGCTTTCCGTTCTTCCTTTCCCTCTCTTCTCTTTTCTTTGTCTTGGTTTCCACCATTGGTTCAGCCCTCTGTGGTTGTTTAATTCTTTTTTCGTGAGGTCTGTTTCCCTCTCTAGATCCTAGGAAGCAAGCTGACGGCTTTCCTACTGACTCTCCTAGAATGACTAGTATTGGGAACCTATTCATAAACAACAATGCACACCACATACAGATTCATATACTCCCCATAATCAAAATTAAGATCAATTTTCAAAGGATCATTCACAAAATCGAAATCCAAACAAAATCAAATTTGACGCACTTTTTGAAGTGAGCTTGCAGCTCTGTCGCCGCGTGTTGAGGGACATGAAGCTGGGATTGTTCTACTAGACTTCGGTCATCACTCAAGTTAAGGCCAGTTGGTATTTTGCTTGTCGAAAAATTCTGATTGGGTCGATGGATATCATTCACCGACCTACGTGAAAATAAGTCTTAAGCTAGTCTGATTGTCGTTGAATTTGTCCAGACAACCCAGATGATGAAATGGAACACGCGAGCGCATCTGAAACGTCGATTTTACCAAAAAGGTCACCCATTTTGCTACGGTTCCACATATGAACCAGTATTGCACAAATCATTGATTTAAAGTAAATAATAATAATATAATAATAATAAAATAAAATATAAAAAAATATAAAAGATCCTATTTAATCCCTCGTGAAGCCCTTCTCTCCGAAACTGAACTCCTCGTGCCCTAGCTCTCCCGTCACCGCACTCCTTCGGCTGAAACTCCTCATTGGCGAAGGAAGCCACCGTTGACGTCCTCCACACTCCTGGAGCTACAACTAGAGAGCTTCTATTTTGCATGGTCGTTCGATGATTCTCCTCTTCTCGGTAAGCTACACGCACAATCATCTGTTCTCGCTGGCTACATCCCACTAGCCTCCCTCAAGGCTGACTTTCAGTTCCTGCCGGCTCGAGGTCCCTCTCACGCGGAGCCACAACTTTCCTAACTCCTTCACCGTTGGTGACAACAACCCCTCTCTTTGGCTTCCTCTCCTACTAGCAAAGCCTCCTTTGATGTGTAGACCTCCCGCCGGCATTCCACAGCTCGCTATCATCGCATCTTTTACACGCAGAAACTAGGGCAGAGCATAACCCTCACTGAGACATTATTTTTTTGTGTGTCGCTGACAAGTTCTTCTGCCCAAGCACCTCGTCGGCCTTAATTCCTTGGTGGCCGGAAACCTCACTAGAGCACCTTAACGTCGATTGATAGTGGTGGAATCATATTGCGAAAGAGTGTGAACATTCTCTCCGCTTTTGAGGAGATCTTCTTCCCATACTTTATTGGACGTCTGCAATCTTCGCAGTGATGAGATTCTCCTCCCCTACATTTTTGTTATTAGCTAGTCCTAGGGTTTAGCTTTGGTAGGCATGTGGGTTTGATCGTGCACACGGCGTGTGAGTGCCAGCCGGCATTAGCCGGCACGGCCACATGCATATTTGATCTCTTTTTTGGCTCTCATAGTGCATACCTTTACGTTAGGAGTTTACTTGCGTGGCCAAAAACCACGCAATGTTGATGTTTGTCGGCACTATTTTTGGTGTGGGGTTTGTCCGTAAGAAGCTGTCGGTCATCAGAATTGAAATCCCGTTGCCCGCTTCGGAAGGACGTTTTATTTTAGTTTTGAAAAAGATGAAGTCAAACTGACCCCATAATTTTAATAATTTAGATGAAAGAGCGTTTTACCTCAAATCCTGTATCTATCCTGAAGGATGAACACAAGAGTTGAGGGTGAGGCTCGATCAAATAAACTAGAGAAAGTTTTGACATCCGTTTGATCTGCAAAACCAATGTATTGGCCGACAAGTTCCCCTATTTAATATAAGGAATTAAATAGGGTTTATATTATGCTGGGTTCAGGGAAAAGCTTCCTATAAGGGCAAGCCCCTATAGTTAATTACATCATAGATAACTGAAGTTACCTATGAATACTCTCGATAAAAGTCAAGAAAAATTACCTTCAAGGAGTTCAAATGGTAAGGACATTTCAAAGATATCGGACTAAGAAGTGTGAAAGGGGATTGGTTCAAATTTGGAA
>JXCR01136968.1:64039-124902 GCA_002079205.1 Phalaenopsis hybrid cultivar
TGATTTTTATTTGATTTTTAAGAATTATTTTGGTGAAAATTCTATTTTTAAGCTTTAAAAATCATTTTAAGATTTTAAAAATAGATATCTTTATTTTTAGACCTTGGAAAAATATTCCAATGATTCCTAAGTGTTTAGGAAATAATTTGAAACATTTTCATGAGTTTAATATTCTATGATTTTTTTATTATTTTTAATTATTAAAAATAATTAAAAATAACCTAAAAATCAAGTTTTTATTTTAAATATATTCTTATTTTTATTAAATCCCCCTAATATCAGAGAACTCAAAAAACTAAGTTTGGTAATTTTTGGAATTATATTTTGATTTTTAAAAAATCATTTAAATTTTAAATGTGATGATCACTTTTAAAAATCAATTATAAATATTAAATGATCTCAAAATGACTTGAAATTTTTATGGTGAATTTTCTAACTCATGAGCCACAGTGGAGAATAAAAATCAAGGGATTTTCATTTCTATGTGCTTCAAATTAAATATTTTAAGCAAATTAGAGTTTGCTCAAAAGAGTGATGTTTTAATTCTTAACAATTATGAAATTATTTCTTAAGACTACTCTGGCTATAAGAAACTTAAATGAATATTTGTAGAATTTTCTAAGGCACATACAATTTTCTATAATTAATTGAATAGAAAATACATAAAAACGTAGAAAATTAAGATCTCTATCTAGAGATCTCCTATGTCTTTGAAAAAATACTCAAATTGTGCACCTAGATAGAGGTTACGACATATAAAAATTTCGGGTCAAGGTGATAATCCCATATGAATGGAGAATTAAAAAACCCCTAAACCTAATTCATTTTTTAAAAATAATTTATGCATTAAATTAATGTGAAAATAATTTCACATGGTTCTCCTCTATTCACTGAGCAAGATGGTGTTTTTATTTTATTTTTATGAATTTTCTGTGCAAAGATATGGATTTTTGAAGTTTAGGATCTATTTTCTGAATTTATTAAATATCCTATTTATTTATTCAAACCGCGGGCTGACTGGATCCTCGGATCCGTTGAAAAGCCACGCGGCGCACTCCTATTCGATGCCGCCTTCTGACTCAGCTGCCACGCGTCCCGCTGTATCGTCCCGGATGATCATCCGGCTTGATCTCCGCCGTCCATTCAATAGACGCGAAGATGGACGGCATCCGTTCATCATCTCCGATGGCCTTAACCAAGAGCCGTCCATTTTAAAATCTTAATATCTCTCTCATTTCTTTATGGATTTTGATTATTATTTTTTTAAAATGTTTGTCTTGAAGAGACGAATACATCTATATGGTAAACATGCTATGAAATCAAGCCATTGTAAATGTAGAGCTTGCGAAAGCTCGGGAAAGTAAGTGAGTTATACCTTTGCTCCGAGAGGTTTAGCCTCAATCAGAGATTCTTCACACCTTCGTTAGATCCCAAAGAGCTTAGGGATGAAGCCTCTGGCTCTGGTGTAAGGTTTATGTATGATTTTGATCAAGGCCGATTTTGGGTGTTGGTTGAGAGCTATGGTAAAGACTGTTTCAGAGGGGGAATTAATGGGGGTTTGGCTTCCTTCACTGTTGTGAAGGTGTAGGGCCAATCTATTAGGGAATTGGTGCTGTGTAGGTTGGGATTGGAATTTGTCCTGATTTCGGGCACGAATTCAAACCCAAAATTGGATTTCTGTGGTGGAATTGGGAGAGGGAAGTGGATTGAAATGTACTAAGGGTCTCCTAGGGAAGCTCTCTGAGAAGTTTGGTAAGCTTTAGTGAAAATTTTTGAACACCCTCCTATTCATGGCCGTGGGGTGGATTTTGTAGAAATTGGCCAATGGGAGGCTTAGCTGGCCAATGGAGGGGTTAGCCCCAGGGCTTAGGTGTCAAGCAGAGGACCCCTCAGCTCAATTTGCGCTGCGGTGGCTTCTTGGCATGAGTTGGGGTATTAGCCATGTGGGGGCTCATGATTTTGGGCTTTAGCTTGGGTTAAGGTGGCTAACCAAGGGTTGGATCATGTTAAAGCTTATAATTATCAGTAAAAATGGCACCATAGGGTATGGACATGTGGTATGGCAAGTACATTGATTTAACCTATTATCTCTTAAAGCATTTTTTCCAAATTTCACCCATGGGATAAATATCAAGCCTAACCATGGGTTGATGGCTGTCTTTAAACTCAAATTTTAAAAACTTTACCCATGAGATAAATATCAAGCTTAACCATAGGTTTGTGGCTTGCTTTAAACTCAACCCTAGAGTCTACAATGAGTTATGGTAAGGCTCATTTGACCATACCAAGCTCAATTGGTTTGGATTTGACCATAAGTCCAAATGGTGCACATGACCAAATCTTGTGTTTGAACTAGGTTAGGCATGTCAATTGGCCCAATTAAATTGTGCATATGAACAAATCTTGTGTTTTAACTAGGTTAGGCATGCCAATTGGCCCAATTAAATATGGCATTTGACCAAATCTTGTGTTTGTGCTAGGTTAGGCATGCCAATTGGCCCAATTAAATATGGAATTTGGTTAAGAGGAACAACTTTAATGAAGGATGAAAGTCATTTTGAGGTCAATTGGTTAATCAATTTGGTGGATTTTTGATTTTTGACCCATTTTAGGCATGTTGGGCTATGTTTGGGTCAAACTTGGGCTAACCATGGGCTAAGTCCAAATTGATTATTGTGTCTGGTGTAAAACATCATGATTAACAACTTTCATGAAGGATGAANTGTTGGTGTAAAACATCATAATGAACAATTTTCATGAAGGATGAAAATAGTTTTGAAGTTGATTTGGTGGTCAATTTGGATGAATTTTGATGGGTTTTGGTTTTAGACCTAAATTAAGCATGTAGGGCTAAACTTGAGTCAAACTTCGGCTAGCTTTGGGCTAAGCTCAAATTGATATTTGGGTTTGGTGTAAAACATCATAATGAACAATTTTCATGAAGGATGAAAATTGTTTTGAAGTTGATTTAGTGGTCAATTTTGATGAAATTTGGATTTAGACCCAATTTAGGCATATGGATCTAATTTGGGTCAAACTTAAGCTAGCTTTGGGCTAAGCTCAAATTGATTGTTGTGTTTGGTCACAAATGACCTTATAAAGGATTTTCAACAAAAATTGGATGCCAATTTGAGGTTTAAGGCATTCAATTGTTGAGATTTGGGGTGTTAGCCAATATTGGGGCTAATTCAGGGTTTTGGTCAAAGATGGTCAAATTAATCAAATTGGACCAAGGTGTAGTGGGACAAAATGAAATTGAAAATGTTTTGGATTTATTGGGATTTTTTGGGAATTTTTGAAATTTTTGGATTTTTGGGCCATGGAAGGGCATTTTGGTAATTTGGCCATTTTTTGAAATTTTTGTCAGTTTTAGCAAATTTGGATGTATTCAAAGTTTTTGGAATGAGTTTTGATCAGTTTTGGGTATTTTGGTAAAATTTGGGAATTTTGGCCAAATTTGGGTTCCAAGGGCAGTTAGGTAATTTGGAGATGTCTAGTGCAAAACACCCAAGAGGAGCATTTCAAGTAGAATTGGATAAATATCTATTCTAAATGAACCATGGATCAATGAAATCCCCATTTTGGGCTCTCATGTATTGATCTTAGCCAGGGTATTGTGGGGTATGGTATACCTTAAATTCAAACCAACACCCAGGGTGAATCTTAAGGCCAAGTTGTCCTATAGGAACTTTCCTTGAGTTCCCCCATAATGATATTTCCTACTAAGTGCTAGAAGTTAAGATCAATATGTGGAATTTCAAGTTGAGTAAAGAGAAGAGTTTTGATTTTCTAATGGTGAGGGTACCTTTTCTAGTTTTCTAAGACTAGTCAATAGGAAAGTCCTATGGAAGAAGAATTTTGAATTTCTAATTGTGAGGATACCTTTTCTAGTTTTCTAAGACTAGTCAATAGGAAAGTCCTATGGCTAGACCTAGGCTAATGGTGAAGGTACCTTTTCTAGTTTTCTAAGACTAGTCAATAGGAAAGTCCTATGGTAGACCTAGGCTTGGTACATTTTCTAGTTTTCTAAGACTAGTCAGTAGGAAAGTCCTATGGCTAGACCTAGGCTAAAAAATTTCGAGACCTCAACCAAAAGTGAGGTCAACAAATGGACCCCCAATAGGTGTGGTGTGCTGGATCTTCTAAGACTAGTCAATAGGAAAGTCCTATGGCTAGACCTAGGCTACTAAAGAAGTTTCTTAGACCCAACAAAAAGTGAGGTCAACAATGTTGACCTCATTTTTTATAAGGTTTAATTCTCTTCTTTGGAAGCCTAGGATATAACCATAAGACTTTCCCTTTGATTATTCTAGATGACTAATGATGGGACTCACCCATTTTAGGATTTCAAACCACTTCTTAACTCTTCCTAGAGCCCCACATGGGTGGTTAAAAACCTTCAACACTTGGAAAGTTAGGACCAACATGTAAAAATTCATGGATGAGTTCGAATAGAATCATGAGGTCTTAAAGACACCCTGTTGACCCTTGGTTGCTTGGGATATTCCACTCCACACACACACCTCACACATTACTCCCTTTTGAAAATCACAGTACTGCTTGACTATCTTGAGGACCCATATGGGTGGTCATTAACCTCAAGCACTTGGAAGGTTACGACAAACATGTGGAGGCTCCAATTTTGGCTTCTCAGCCATCCGACTTTAGTGCTTCTCGGACCACACAACATTCTAGTCGGTCCATTTATGAGAACATCTCGTCTTTCAACGATTTAGCTTTGATGCTCGGCTTCCTAGCCAACCTTTGCTACGTCTCAGGTGATGATGTAAGACTCTTAGTATTCATCACAGATGTAGTGCGGGTGTTAAGGCACGCACCTTGATCAGTTCGCAAGAGGGTTCAGAGTCTCATGACTCTCCTTCCTAACTGATCAATGCGGACTAGTACTCAGAGGAGAGCCGAAGTCCGTGGGCATTCTCCTTTCGATCTAGTCAACATGTTACCTCTTAGTGAGCGATGTGAGGCCCCATGACATTCCTCATTAAAGTGACAGAAGGCTTCCTAGCCAACCTTCCTTCCTCTCATGAGCGACGTAAAATACATACACAGTCCTCATTGATGGAGTGCGGGTGTTGAGGTACGCACCTCGATCAGTTCTCAGGAGGGGTCGGAGTCCCTTGACTCTCCTGCCTAACTGATCAATGCGGACTAGTCCTCAGATGTGAACTTTACGACATTCCTTCTCGATCTAGTCAACCTGTTACCGCTTAGTGAACGATATAAGTCCCCATGGCATTCCTCATTAAAGTGACGGGCGGCTTCATAGCTAACCTTCCTTCTATATATGAGCGGCGTGCGGCCCAACAATCCTCATTGATGAAGCACAGGAATTCGAGGGTCTAACCCCTCTGTGTTGTGTGGTCATGCCCCTGCGGCCCCTGAACCACCGAGTTGAGTCATGTCTTTATGACCTCTGAACTCACCCCTAGGTCATGCCTCTACGGCCTCTGAATCTACTTTTCTTTGTGGTTATGCCTTTACGGCCCCTGAACCACAATGTTGAGTCATGCCTCTATGGTCCCTGAACTCATTCGTAGGTCATGTCTCTACGACCCCTGAACCTACCGGGCGTGGTCACGTCTCTACGGCCTCTGAACCACTTTTCTGGGTTATCCCTCTACGGCCTCTGAACCCGTTGTCGGGATGGATATAAGTCCAACGTGCATTCCTCCCCATCCTCCTAGAAGTGGATTTGACTCTCGTGGCTTTTCCTTCCTAGGGTACTTGACTCTTTTTGATTGCTTAGGTAGCGTAGCGTCATTACTAACCTGGGCTTGATAAAAAATTGAGCATCTTCCAACAAGTGCACTGTGCCTTGACTGCGCAACACGCTTGTTGGAGGTCCTTCGTTGGCATCAATTTTTGATGTCACGAGTGTAGGGTGTCCACCCGCATGACTCAGGATAAATTACGGTTTGTCCGTGACGTCCGATAGTTCAGAGACCTACCCGAGACCTTTTGGACGCGTGTTGAGGGGCACGTAGTCGGGATCATTTTGCTAGATTATGACTTTCTCTTAGGTGAAGGCAGGTCGGCATTTGGCACGTCAAACAACTCCAATCGGGGCAAAAAATATCATGTGGCGTGTCGCGCGCAATTTTTGGCTCGAATTGGCCCGATCGCTTGACGAAGTGGTCCAGATGACCCCTGATGATGAAACAGACTCCGCCAGTGTGTCTGGAATGTTGATTTCGCTCATGAAGGATGTCCACTTCGCTACAGCTTTGCGAGCGTAATAAGAATGAGCAAATTATCATTTTGGGCACGATAGTCAGAAAAGTGGTGCAAATGAACCCGAACGAGGAAACGGATCACGCCGGTGCGTCCGGAACGTCGATTTTAGCCAAGAAAGACGTACACTTTGCTGCGAGGATGTGTATATATATATATCCTTTTTTAAAAAACAAAAACCTACAGCTATTCCCTTTCTCCCTTATTCTCACGCGAAACCTCCGTCCCCAGCCCCTTGTCGCGATTTTCGCGAACCCTAGCACCGCTCCACCTTGCCGACGACACCGCTGCCGCCGGTGGCCTGTGCTCCTGCTCCGGTCACCGGCCGAGCTTTCCCCGCGCCACCACCTAGCCCCAAAGCTCCTCCTCTCGCTGTTCTCCCTCCTGCTCGACGTCGGAGCTCGCCGCCGCCAGATCTCCACTTTGAAGACCGTCCGTCGGTCTCCTCCAACGCCGGCAACCAGATCCGGCCGACCTCAGCTCCTTCCTGCACACAGATCTGGCCTTCTCACCTCCCTCTTCTTTGAGGCCGACTGAGCCTTCTCCTTCTGGTCGGCATGTCTCACCGATGTAACTCCCAACGCCGCGGCGCTCGCCGGACCTTCCTCGCCGAAAGTTTCAGCCATCGAGCCTACTTTCCAACAGCCATCCACCACCATTTGTTGGGCTTTTCTTTCTGTTGGCAGGCCACTTTCCGGCCTCTCTACCTCTCCGTCGACATCCAGCCGGTCTTCTTCTTTGTCAGCACTAAGCTTGCGATGAAACATCCCAGCTACTACGTACAGCTCTGAAATTCACACTCATCCGCACACTCGACATTTTTATTATGTGTTATGGGCGAGCTAGCTCCTCCACCTTGTCGCCCCGTATCTCTGACAATTAGAAATCTCACTGGAGCGAGCCACCGTCAGCGGACAATGAATGTACCGCTATTTGGAGAGGTGTGGAAGTCTTCTATTTTGCGAGAAAAGCCTCCTCTCGGGGTTCATCTGTGTCGAGCATCGCTAAGATATACGTTTCGTTTGCATTTTTCTCTGCTCAAATTATTTGTTTGGGTACTTTGCATATCTCTTGCCCTCACAATCTCCTATGTCTTTTTGTTGTCCTGTGCATGTTTTACGAGGCACATTGGAGCATGGATCAAGCGTCGGCGAGCTCGGAGCAAGCAAAGAAACGCCTCTGCAACCGTCACGGTGGTGAGACTTTCTACCTCCTAGCTAGCCTTAGGAATAGTGGAGTCTAAGCGTGTGGGTTCGATCGCCCATAAGGGGTACGTGCGCCGGCGTCGGTCAGCGCAACGATGTGCCTGCGTGATGGATCGTTGGTTTTCCTAGAGCCAGCCTTTAGGTTAGGACTTCCTGTGTGTGGAAAAATACCCCCCGTAGAGCCGAGTGTCTCCCCTCTTGTTGTGAGCCTTAGCACAAGTCCCGATGGGTCGGAGTCCCTCACTCCATTTGCTTTGGAATCCTCAACTTTACTTGGAGAAGTTGGGAGGTCGGACTTGGCAAAGCGAGAGAAGTTTTGTAGCTGGCTCGCTTTGCAAAGTCTGGAGGAGTTCGCGAAATGGGAAAAGCTTTGTAGTTAGTCCATTTCTAGATGCCGTGGAGAAATTCCCCACATTTCCTCACCAAAGCAAGAGGTGGCGGTGCCACACATCCAATGGTCTAAATCTTAAGTCTCCCAGGTGAGGTCGTTAGCACGAGCCCATTTTACTATATGCATGTTGGTTCTCTATATATTGCATTTTTTTGCTTGATGCATGTTGCATTTCACTTCGCTCTGACTGGCACCCCGGGCAGCCAACATCTAACTTAGCTTTGACGGCCGCCCCGGCCCAGCGAGCATTTCACTTCGCTCCGATAGGCCACTCTGGCTCGGTGAGCGTATCACTTTGGTTTGACCGGGCACCACGACCCGGTCGACCGATCATTTGCATTTTTGTCTGCTTTTGCATTATATCACATGCTTGCCTGTTTGCATGTCGAACCATATGTGTTTGCATTTGCATTTGCATTTGCACTTGGGTGATTCTCTCTAGTGAGAATCATTATTGTCTCTAGGTCACTGTTGCTACGGTACACCTTTCTTCAGGTCACTGCCTTCACGACACACCCATCTTTCGGGCCCCTGTCGCCACGACACGCCCATCAATTTTGGTCACTACTGATACGGTACACCTTTCTTTAGGCCACTGCCTCCATGACACGCCCATCACTTTTGGTCACTACCGCTACGGTACACCTTTTTCCAGGCTAGTGCCTCCACGGTACGCCCATCCCTTTTTGTCACTGTCGCTATGGCACACCCATTTGTTCGAGCTGCTACCTCCACGACATGCCCACCTTTTCCTGAGTCACTCTCTCACGGTACACTCATCACTTCTGTCACATGACTGATTGCATTTTCATTTGCATGTTTGCATGGATAGCGAGCCAAACTCGTTAGGAGAGTGACCCCGTGTTAGTCGCGATGCCTTAACGAGCATTGCTTGCTCGGTTGATCCCGGTGAGCAATGCGAGTTAAGTCATTTGGATTGACACGAGTATGATTGTGCTAAGGATCTAATAGATTTAACTCGTGTCACAACTCTTTGTGACACCCTTTAGATCCTTCGGATCTTTAGGATGGGGCCGTATGATGACCCTGTCAAAGTCATACTATACTCAGACCTACCCGCACTTAGATACTAGGTTGATGCACTTTTCATTAGATGGTGTGCTAGGCTAGGATTTAGGGTGTTAGGTAGTCTTTTGATGTCTGACTATTGTTCTTTGATGGATTGGTTGCCCTAGTCAGATATCTTTCTTCTGTCTTTTTGGATGCCTGACTAGTGTTCTCTGCTGGATTGGTTTCCCTAGTCAGGTATCCTTCTTCTACATTGTGCATGTGATGTGACTGCATGCTGCATTTGTGTGGTAGTGTGTTAGGGCACTTTTCTGTAGGGATTCATGCCTATTTATATGCACACACACAGGTACCGCTATGAAGGAGCAAGTAATGATTTCTAATAATTTGCTTGCAGGTGCTATTAACTCCCCTACTTTTAAGGCATGGCTCATGATACGTTATTTGCATGTGAGCTTTCCCGCTGACACTTATTTTAATGCAGGATTGAGTCTTTTATTTTCCTATGTACTTTTAGAGTCTAGGAGAGTCCTGTAGCAGAAATAAAATACGGGCACGAGTTCCGTGGCGTTTGGCGCGGGAACCACGTGGAGGGGACCAGGAGCAAATGCTCGTGCCCCGTATCTTAATTCTGCATTTTATATTGATGTATAGAATTAGGATCGGACATGTATATGCGGAGTTGACGACCTTTTTCTTTTCTAGGATATGTTGCCGACCCAGCGACACCGGCCTATTAATTATTTTGATTTGACTTGCTTTTTTTTTGCTTTTTTGCATCATATTGCATGTCTTCACTTGCATGTGTTTTCATTATTTCTTTCTGTGATCTAGGATTCCACGATATAATTTAGGCTCATTAAGGACCCTAAAATTATAATTTTCTACAAAATCCTAAATAAAATATTCAAGATAATTAAAATTTAGGATTAAAACGTTCAGGATTTAAAAATTTTCACATTTACTTTCCTGCTTATATTAATAGGGCCTCCACGATACTTAAGGACAGCTCTAGATAACTGCATTCATATTTGCATGTCCCGATGAGGAGTCCCCGTGCTTTCTCCAACCTGACTGGCCCAGCATACCTCTTTATAGGTGGTTGTCTAGTGCGCTTAGGGTGTTAGAAGGCTCCCCGACCCAGACGGGGTGTAAGTCCNAAAGGACCGCTCTAGATAACTGTATTTTTATTTGCATGTCCCGAGGAGGAGTCCCCGTGCTTCTCCAACCTGACTGGCCCAGCATACCTATTTATAGGTGGTTGTCTGTGCGCCTAGGATGTTAGAAGGCTCCCTGACCCAGACAGGGTGTAAGTCCCTTTTGTTTGGAGCGTTTCCAGCTTTGTAGCTGAACCTCCATTTTCTTTTCCTTCCTGAGGCATCCTTGTCAGTTTGGCAGGTATAAGTCCCACCTCTTGGAGCTCCAGCTTTTCGTCATAGGATAGAGTTTCGTTCCTTTGACCTTAGGGCTACCGAGGTTCCCGTGGACAATGCAATTTGCGGATTGCTGACCGGGGATCTCAGGACGTGTTGGGTCGACTACCTTCACGACCAGGTAGGCTTAGAGTCTTAGTAGCTGTGGCTGACGGGTCCGTGGTACCCCGACCCAGTTACCTCTACCTTTTAGGATCACTCTACCTTTCTTTTTATTGAGCCCCTTTGAGCCCTGTCGCTCCTTGACTTCGTTGATATCATTTTGACGGTCTGATGTTGAAGAGCTGCCACCCATTTGGGATACGACGATTTCTCCTCTGCCCTTATGGCCCAGACGTGCTTTGACGTGTTTGGATATCCCCGTCAAGATGATTTAGGTTATTTCGTGGGCCCCGTGTGTCGATGAGCCGCTACCCATTCGGGATGTGAGAGACTCACTCTTTGCCCGATGGCTTAGTGCGAGCTTTGAAACATCGGGACCGTTCCTACACTAACTAACCTTCCTTTGAGTACTTATTGCCCCAGGTTCACAATAATCCAAGCGAAACTCCTTTTATCGAGAGTATTCTTGAGTACCCCCCAATATGTAATTAACCAAGTGGGATATGTCCCCTTGGGAGTGGTCTTGACCCTAAAACAGGCACCTACAAATGAATCTCTGGTTATGGGTAGCCTACGTAGGTATTCTTTCGCAGATATCGGTTTAAGGTGCTTTCACCCGATCTTGTTTCGGCGGACACTCTTAAGCTATCCTTGCTAGTTTTACCGCACGTAGGCTCTCCACATTTTGTGTTTTCTCTTGTTTGTCGTTTTGTCGTATGTCCCCTTTTTATTCGGTTCCTCTCCTCTTCGAATCATTGATCTGGTTCGGAAGGGAGATTTATTCAAATGGGGGAAGTATACGACAATCGACAAGCCGGCGACTCCTTTTAAAATAAAAGAGAGAAAAACGAACGAAAACAATGACGCAAAGAAGAATGTAGTTGTAATATTTAAATATGGGATATTATGCAAGTATACATATCATTATCACGTAATATATGACTTTTTTATGAAGCCCCCAAAATTGAACCCATAAAGAAACTTGGCAATACGCACTTTAGAAAGCTACAAAGTTTAGATGACAAAAATCTACTTACAAAATAATCTTACTTAAACTTAATGTGTGATAATAAGAATGAAAATTTGATGCTTTTTATAATTTTTGGTTTATGAAAATAAAGTAAACAACTAATTAACTTAACTAAATATTTGCAAGATGAAGGAATTATAAGTAAAATATTTTTTTTCTTATCATGAATCAGTAATAAGTATAGAAAATTTATTGTGGAAGTATGTTAAATGTGTTGTGTCAAATAGGAGCAATAATATTCTAAAGATGCCATAAAGAATATTGGCTAATTTATAGTTTGAATAGTCTTGAAGACCGATTAGGTAGGGAAGATACTAGCTCTCACTCTAGAGTTCCCTCTTCTCACACCACCTGGGGGCTAACATCTCGTATTAAAACCTAAAACTATAAGTCAAATTGGGGGTTTTAACTTGTCACTCTAAAGTCCTCTAATTCTACACCCTTGAAAAGTTTATTTCGTTATTTAGTTATACTCAACTCCATGAACTACATTCTCATCCATGAAATCAATATGTGATTCTAATCATTTGTTGACTGAGATAATACCATCTAAGATCTTACATGTTCTCACAACAGGTATTAACATCTTAATTGTCCAAATCAAGGAGTAAATGAAGTGCAAGGTTTCAAATCATCACAACTTCTTCAAACATTGACGTCTAAAACTTCACACAACTTTCTTTAAATACTTAGTTACTTATCATTTTAAGGAAAAAAGATAAAGAAAGATACTCAGAATCGATGGAGAAATTACAACCACACATAAATCTAAAAGTAAAAATCTTGCACACAAATAAGAAATCAATATTAAAACCAAATGTAGTCATAAAGATAAACACTCCTCTCAAATCCTTTCCACCAAATGTCTTGAGGTTCCTTTGAATTCTCTTCCTTCATTCACAATACAACTAACACTCAAAATAAAAAAAAAAGTGCCTGGCGGCGGCGGCGATGGGCGGTGACGGCGGTTGATACACCGAAAATATATGCATTTTTAGACTCATATTTTATACTCATTTTTGGTGATATTGTACTTTAATGGAAGATATTTTGATATTCCTTACAGGTTGCTGATTTTTATGGCTTAAAGAAAAAAGGATGAAATTTAGAGTCAAAATTAAGTTTTTTGAAGAAATGTTAAGCACTGGCAGCGACGAGGTTAGCACCGACGGCGCAGAACAATTTAACACTTGAGATTTTTACTCAGCACCGACGGTACCAAAGGAGGTGCAGACCTCGTTTCTAGAAGGTTCAATGTATTTGGACGACTTTTTGAAGAGCTTTTGGAGGCACCTTCTGGAAAATCGACCTTAAGCTCTATATGGGGCCGAATTTCATCAGAAAATGGGCACCTCTATGTTTTTCACTTTTATACATTCATTTTTTGCTCCACATCATTCCATTACACTACCATATTGGAGTCAATTAGTGATTTTACTTTCATAGCTTAGAGTTTTTGTGGTGAGATTTAGTTTGAAACTTTTCGTAAGAGTGTTGGAGAAGGAGAAAAGTGAGAGAATTCCTCTTCCTACATTTCTAAGGAAATGCTACAAAAAATTTGCTTTGAGAAAGAGTTTCAGATAAGTTTGTTTGTTTATTTAGTGTTGTATGAACTTTATTTTATATATGAAATTTGTGTTTTACGTATCTTTCTCAAGAAGTCTGAGTAGTTTGATCTATCTTTCTCCCTACTCTGAGATATGATGAAATGAAGAGATAAAATGAATGTGCCATAATTAAAATATAAAATAAATTGTGATGATTTTGAAGTGAAGAGATAATATGGATGTGCCAATATTAAAATATAAAATAAATTGTGATGATTTTTCAACTGAACTTAATTTACTTTTCAGCCCGGCCAATTGATTTGTTAAAATATGTTGTGAAACATATGATATGGGAATTGGAGTATGAGTTCTACAACAGAGTGAGGATCACATTTGATTTCATGAAAAAGAAATTTGTTCATGAAATTAAGTGCAAATAAATAGGGAATTTCTCTTTGTTGGTTGTAGTATTAGAGAATCTTTAGAGTGGCAGACTAAAATTCTCAATTTAGTCTCAGTGTTTAAAAGCTAAAGCGAGAGTTAGCCTTTAGGTGAAGGGAAGTGGGAGCTATGAAGTGGGAGTCGATATCCTCCTAACCTAGCCACAGATTTAGGGACTAAACCTAAGATTAGCCAATGATTTTCTACGCACTGTATCAGGGTAGAGAATTAAAATTGCTCCTATTTGACACAATATATATTAAAAACATTTTACACATTTCATTTTACCAAAATTTCATTGTAGTGGGAAGGATGTTTTTTCACATAAGAAATCTTCATTACCTAAACGTAGTTCTTAGATTAGTATTTATCATTTCATTGTAGTAGTTACATTTCTTTTTTTGCTAATAGTTAAGTAATTTAGTATGGTTAATATCTCAACATTCAAAATTAGTGACAGTGATTTCGTTTGATTTTCTGTAAATTTCCTTTAAAATTTATCATTACTAATTTACACCTTCCCCGTGGGATCGATATTTGAGGCTTAAATGAAAAGTCCATTATTACTTTATAATGATACGTATACTTGCATAGAATCCCATTATTAATTTACCTATAATTATATATATTTTACACAACTTACTTTTCATATAAGGATCAAGTTTTTGGCGCTGTAGTGGTGTCAACTTCATAAATCCTTAAATATTAAAATTTCAGATCAAATTTTTGGAGTCTTTGTCGGGGAAGGTAACGGTTAAATTTAATTAAATTAAATAGTTTTGATAAATTAAAATTTTTTGATAATATATATATACAAATTTATAAAAACATAAAAAATATATAAAAAAATCCAAAAAGAATTTAATTAAGATTGTATATTTAAAGCAATTTTACCTTGCTTGCTTTATTTGTTTATGAGAAATATTGGATCTGAAGGTTTAGTACCTTATGATACAGAATTAGAATGTACTATTAAAAAAATTTAAAAACAATAAAGAGAAACTAAAAATTTGAAAGAAATGGCGAATAATATTGAAAAGCCAATAAATGAAAATTGACAAAGACCTTTAAAAGATTATGCAAATCTGACAGCAGATGAACTTCATTTAACTATTCAAAATCTCGATGTTGCTACTAATTCATTTGAGCTTAAACCTGCTATTATCTGAATGGTACAAAATAATCAGTTTAGAGGATCACCTACTGAAAATCTTAACTTACATCTTGCTAGTTTTCTTGAAATTTGTGCTACATTTAAATATCACAGAGCTTAGACTTTTTTTCTTTTTTCATTAAGGGATAAAGCCAAGGTTTGGTTAAATTCATTAGAACCCGGATCTATTAGAACTTGGGGAGAACTACCACAAAAATTCTTGGCTAAATATTTTCCACCCTCGAAAACCGTTAAGCTTAGAAATGATATTACATCTTTTTGTCAGTTTGAAGGGGAATCGATATATGAAGCCTGGGAAAGATTTAAGGTCCTTCTTAGAAAATGTCCACACCATGCTTTGCCAGATTAGTTAATAATTCAAACCTTTTACAATGGATTGGTAGGAATATTAAGATCTATTGTAGATGCTGCTGCGGGTGGATCATTAATGTCAAAACCTTTTGATGAAACATATTCTTTAATTGAAGAAATGACTACTAACAATTTTTAATGGCCCTCTGAAAGGATAAATCCTAAGAGAGTAGCCAATATTCATGATTCTGATGCAATGTTTATTTTGGCATCTCAAATTGCTGCTATTTCTAAAAAGATTGAGCAAATAGAAGTGAACTATTCTCAAATACTCCCAATATTAGATGGAAATTCAGTAGGACAGATTATTGATACTCAACAATCTTATGAAACTTTAAACGCTATAAATAATCGAAATAACAATCCCTATTCTAATTATTTTAACCCTGGATGTAAAAATCACCCTAATTTTAGTTGGAATAATTATAATAATTCGGTGAATCCATCTGAAAATCTGAACATTCAAGGAAAACCTAGTTTTTTAACTTATTATCCTCCATAATTTAACTCCAATCCTAACCCACAAGTTAAGGAAAAGAAGTTGATAATGGAAGAAGTGATGTTGAATATGGGAAATCAAATACAGAATCAAGGGGTTGCTATTAGAAATATTGAAAATCAATTACGACATATTGCTACTGCACTTAGTAACAGACCTTCTGGAATTCTTCCGAGTACTGTGCAAGTTAATCCAAAAGATCAAAATAAAGAGCAAATTAAAGTTATTCAATTACAAAGTGGAAAATAAATTAAAACAAGGATCCAAAGAGAAACTGAAGTTGATGAAGAGAACAAAGAAATGAAAAATGATCAACAGGAAAATGAACAAACACAGGTTCCTCTAGAAAAATCATTACCTCTGTTTCCTCAAAGGTTGAAGCAGAAGAATACAGATAAATAATTTACAAAATGGTTGAAAATCTTTAAGAAGTTAACGATAAATATTCCTTTTATTGAAGCTTTAGAACAAATGCCAAGTTATGCAAAATTTATGAAGGATGTACTAAATAAGAAAAGGAATTTTACAAATCATGAGACCGTTGCACTCAGTGAAGAGTGTAGTGCTATTATCCAAAAAAAAGCTTCCTAAAAAATTAAAAGATCCTGGTAGCTTTACTATACCTTGTGCAATTAGTGAAAAGTTTTATGGAAAGGTTTTATGTGATTTAGGAGCATGTATCCATCTTATGTCCTTATCGATATTTAAATGTTTAAATTTGGGAAAAATTTCCCCTACTACTATAACTCTTCAGTTCTGACCGATCAATAACTTATCCAAAAAAAGTTATAGAGGATGTACTAGTCAAAGTGGATAAATTTGTTTTTCCTGTAGACTTTATAGTATTGGATATGGAGGAAGATAAAGAGATTCCTATTATTTTAAGGAGACCATTTCTTGCAACAGGAAGAGTTTTAATAGATGTACAAAAAAGAGAATTAATAATGAGAGTTAATGATCAAGAAGTAAAATTTAATGAGAGCTGTGATAGATGTGTAAAAAGGAGAATTAATAATGAGAGTTAATGATCAAGAAGTAACATTTAATAATACAAAAGCTATGAAATATCCTGCAATAGAAAAAGACAATGAATGTTTTAGGATGGAAGTTACTAATTATCGCTATAAAATAGGCTACAATATAAAAAGATAATAAATGTTTCGGGATGGAAGTAGTTGAGTATTTAAGTAATGAATAGTTTAAGAAAGAATATGAAGATAAATTTAAGCAAGGAGAAATTTTTGAAAATGAAGAAGAAGTTAAAGAAGAAGATTTAGATTACATTCAGGGCAAATTTAAAACGTTAGACTTGTTGTAAAAAAATAATAAAAATCTTATTCCTTCAAGTATTAAACCACCTGAACTTGAATTAAAAATATTACCTGCTCATTTAAAGAATGTATTTTTAGGAAAGTCATCTACATTGCTTGTTATTATATCTTCGAGTTAACTGAAATTTAGCAAGAAAAGTTAATAGAAATGTTTAAAAAGTATAAAAAGGCTTTTGGATGGACTTTAGCAGATATTAAAGGAATTAGACCTTCAATTTGTATGCACATAATTTTATTGGATGAACAATATGAACCTAAAGCCGATCCTTAGAGACAATTAAACTCGATAATGAAAGAAGTTGTTAAAAAAAAGATTTTAAAATGGTTAGATGTTGGAATTATATATTCTATTTCAGATAGTGTTTAGGTAAGCCCAATTCACTGTGTTTCGAAGAAAGGATGAGTGACTGTTGAAGAAAACGAGAAAAATGAAATAATACCAATAAGAAAAATAAGTGGTTGGAAAATTTTCATTGACTATAGAAAATTAAATATGGCCACTAGAAAAGATCACTTTCCTTTACCTTTTCTAGAGCAAGTGTTGGATAGATTGGGAGGGAATAAGTATTATTATTTTTTAGATGGAAACACCGGTTATCACCAAATTCTAATTGCTCCAGAGGATCAAGAGAAAATAACATTTACAAGCTTATATGGAACATTTGTTTTTCGTAGAATGTCTTTTAGACTATGCAATGTACCTGCAACATTTTAAAGATGTATGATGTCAATTTTTAGTAATTTTATAGAGCATGGAATGGAAGTGTTTATGGATAATTTTTCCGTATTTGGAACTTCATTTGAATTATGCCTTAATAATTTAGAAAAAAGTTCTAGAAGTATGTGAAAATGTCAACTTATTATTACATTAGGAAAAATGTCAAATTTGTGGTTGTAGGAGGTATTGTACTTGGGCATAAAATTTCTGAAAAAGACATGAAAATAGATCCTGCAAAAATCCAAGTTATAAAAAAATTACCACCACTAACTAGTGTTAAAGGGCTGAGAAGTTTTCTAGGACATGTCGGTTCTTACAGACGCTACATAAAAATTTTTTTCAAAAATAACTAAGCCTTTATGCCAACTTTTAGTAAAAGATACGAAATTTGATTTTAATGAAGAATGCATAAAAGCATTAGAATTATTAAAGAAAAAATTAGTCATGGCACCTATAATAGTACCACCTAATTGGGAAAAACCATTTGAAATAATGTGCGATGCTAGTGATTATGCTATTGGGGTTGTATTAGGACAAATGCACGATAAAGTTTTTAAGGTTATATATGATGCTATAAAGGCTCTAAATGAGGCTCAAATTAATTATACTACTACAAAAAGAGAGTTAATAGCTATTGTTTATGCCTTTGATAAATTTAGACCTTATTTAATTGGAACTAAATGTATAGTGCATACAATCTCATCCTACTATTAAATATTTAATGCAAAAGAATGATGCTAAACCAAGATTAATTAGATGGATACTTCTATTGCAAGAGTTTGATTTTCTGTGATTGATAGAAGAGAAATGATAATCAAATAGCTGATCATTTGTCTAGAATAGAATTAGAAATATTAACTAATTTTGCAAATAAAATTGATTGATAGAAAGAGAAATGATAATCAAATAGCTGATCATTTATCTAGACTAGAAAGAGAAATATTAACTAATTTTACAAATGAAATTTTAGAGGTTTAGAATAGGAATAGAAATATTAATTAATTTTGCAAATGAAATTTTAGAGAATTTCCCTGATGAACAATTATATAGTATTGATAAAATAGATGTACCGTAGTATACTGATATAGTAAATTATATTGTAAGTGATATTCTACCACCTGTTTAAAAAAATCCACAATTAAAGAAGTTTATATATGATTCAAAAGACTTTTTTTTGAATAATCCATATTTATATTAACAATGTAAAGATCTAATTATTAGAAGATGTGTGCCTTATGAAGATACTCAACAGATAATAGAAAGATGTCATGATTCTAAATTTGGAGGACATTTTGGAACAAATAGAACTGCATATAAAACACTTTTGCACCATTTTTACATTTTTGCTCCAAATTTGATCCTTTTTCGCTCCTTTGAGCATTTTCACCTTTTTACTTGTACCTGAAAGAAAAAACACACAAATACCTTCCATTAAAGAGTAATATCTTAAAAATAGATACAAAAATGTGTCTAAAAATACTATAAATTTTAGGTGTATCAAAATCTCCAAAAATTAAAATGTTACTTATCCTCAAGTGATACTGAAATCTTTAAAAAATAAATAAGTACGATATGTATATGAGTTTCTCTGGGAGTTTCTAAAATTTAGATTTAGAAATATAGTCCAATTTAGAAAAAATATTTAGTAAATGAGACTAACTTAAAGTTTAGAAATTTTTAATGTTAAGAAGTATGAAAATATGATTTCCTATCTAATTCATAATTATTGTAGATTTTCCAAATGTAGAGTTTAGTCCTTTTATTAGCTCCACTTAAAAAATTTTTACTAAGAATAATTTTACTTACTATATTATATTATTATGCTTCAGAGTTTCTCAAGTCTTATAATTTAAAAAGATCAAATGTGGAACCAATTTTTGATTAGGCACTAATCCTCAAGCTTCTCCTCCCTTATTTTTTTTCTTTTTCTTTTTCCTTTTCTTTTTCTTTTTCTTTTTATTTTTCTTTTTTAGACAAGATTACTATATCTGGATAGGCCTTTAATAGTTTTGAATTCCACTTCTCCTTTCCTAAAGCAAAGTCCTGATATAAATCTTTTACTTATAAATATAGTAATAGTTTAGAAAATTATTTTTAATAAAAGAAATTTATGTATTAAAAATAAAAGTCTAAATTTCTAAATTTTTCAAAAATACATTTTTTTCTTACTAAAGATAGTTACACTATATTTAACATTTTCTACACTAAAAATTTTTAACTGAAAGTTTTTCTTCATTACTATGAATTTTAACTAAATTTTCTTACTCATTTCTATAATCAAATTTTACTTCCCTAATGTAACTTCGTATACATGATCATTTTTTCTTTTCAAATCAAATTCACTTGTAGCATATTGAGAACAAATAAAATTTAAGTTTTGAAAATATTTTTCATTCCCCCCAAACTTAATTTTTTTAAGAAGATTAAACAGTTTAGCAGTAGATTCATATAAGCATGAAAAAAAATTGAAATAACATGCTTACAGGAATTTTTATACCCTAATTATACAAGTATAAAACTAAAAATAGGAGAAAAATTAATTTTTGATCAATTTTCTATCATTTTAATTTTAATTCAAAGATGTAGAGATTCATTAGACTTCTAAGTAGTAGGTACAGACGTAAAAACAAACAAACACACTAACTTTGATTTCACAGTCTAAACATAAAAACAAAACAATAAAAAGATAAAAGAAAAATACAGGATAACAATTTTTTGAAATTAAAGTTTAAAATTAAAGCTAGCAAGATTTTCAACTTTTCAAAAGACATAGAAATAAGTTCAATCCTAACTAACTAAAACAAGTTACTCAACACACAACAACAATTACTACCCTAAAATATAAAACAAAATACTAATAAAACACAAACATCACAATAACAATTAAACAAACAAATCCAACACATCACATAGTCTATCACATATTACAAATATAAAAATAATTTAGTCCTCCTCCTCATCATCTGAATTACTATTATTCCAGACATCTGTAGGAACATAATCAGGCTTTCCAAAGATGAGTAAGATTTCTTCTCATAATCACTATGCCTTCTAGCATACCCATCAATATATTCTACAAAATGCTCTAGATTTTGAACCTTATTTGTGGTATAGTTAATATTATCCATCATCTTCTACAATAATTGATCCTGAGTTTCAGTAGACTCACTTCTAGAAATAGATGCTCGCGAGGTAAATGGTCTCGATGTAGAAGTAGCAGACGTCGACATTCCATAACTTCTCAAAAATCCTCCTCTCCAATTAAAAATAGAGTGCTCAGAATACAATTTCACATTTACACTTATAATTGGCTTTAGAGGCAGCAGCACTTTTCCAGCTATCATATCTCACTCCAGCCTGCTCAAACAAAGTAAAGATTAAGGAAGCAAATCCTAAACCTACAGTAGTAGCGGCAGTGGCAGAACTGATGATAGTCTGATAGATCAAAGCTCCAATATTGATAAGCTTGCCTTCCGGAATACAATAATTCAATGTTGCTCTCTCCCTCCTAACTTCACTAAGATGATTTGTCGGTAACAGACGAGCTAAAATAAATTAGAGCCATGCCTTCGATGGTGCATTTAACTTTGAAGTGGAAAGGTTAACTCTCCTCTCATTTGTAATTTTCCAGAGTCCCCTTCCAATAGTCAAATATAAAATAATCTCGTCCAATTTTTTCTCAATTGGACTATGGTTCACATAAGAACATAAAGTATCAGGTTGTAAATGGTAGAACATATTGATTACCTCTGTTGAGAAAGGTACCAATTTACTTCTGACCATGACTCGATCCTCTTCCACCTCAGAAAGGTTTGCATAAAACCCCCGTACTACATATATCACAGCCACAGTAGAAAAATAATAGAATAGTTCCCATTGTCGGTGAACGATTAAATCTTCCATGGATTCACCTGGATTTTTAAAACACCTCTTAGGAATCAATTTTTGTGACTGTAGCGCGTTACTATATCTAACTTGAGCTTTTAAACTCACAAACTTGCTCGAATCAAAGTGGCTCTTTCCCTTACTCCTCTTCATTCTTGAGTTCATTCTACAAATTTCACAAAATTCTACAATTACTTCAAAAATCAAGTCTATTCTACTAAATTTACTCCTATAAGCATAAACTACACTTTCTATGCAATTTCTATAGATTTTTCTTCACTTTTCAACATGAATAGTGATTTTTCGATTCTTCCAAATGTACTCAAAATACATGGTGAAAATCCAAAATTTCTACATACAAGTGAAGCTCTTACCTTAAGAAATCCAAATCTAGCAAATTTGGCACAAATCCACTAAGAAATCTCCATGAAAAGGTTTGCCCTAACTTCAAAATCGTGAACTCGAGAGGAAGAAGACGACGACATAAGTAAAAATGGCAATTTTTTGGGTTATTTTTCACCTTGAACCGTTCACGAATTGATTTTCGTGAACCGGCACTTAAGCGCGAATAAGTGGAGCTTAGGCGCCTGCCTCTCGGGTTACATCACACTTAAGCGTGAAAATGTGGAGCTTAGGCGCCAGTGCATGAAATTTGATATTTTTGAACTTAAGTAAAATGCACTATTAGCCTATGTATACCACCCCTAAATGGTCTTACAACACTTCAATGACTATTTTCCTCTCCTCTAACTCTCCCCTCTCTCAAAATTTTCCAATATAACTAATTCAATTTGATGCTAAAATAACACAAATTTTCACACAAACAAACATATATATTCATTTACAAACTATTACAAGCAACATTCAACACATAATTCTCATTCCAAAGAGTCTTAGATGAGAAAATTCCCCTAAATACAAACACTAAACAAACATACTCAATTAAACACATAAAAGACATAAACAATAAAAACAAGATTTAACATTAACACATAAAAACAATGATTCCTAACCAAAAAAATCTAACACTAAACTCAATTCCATTCTTCACTTGTTGGAACAAATTCTTGTCTTTAATTAGTCTTTTCTAGGGCATTCAGAATATATAGTTGATAAAATGGACGGTAGTGACGAGCTCTGATACAATCTTCTTCAATCCATTTCTGCTTAAGATACATCGCCTTATCTGCTTCCTTTTATATAACTAGTATGACTAAATTGTATTTTTAATTGCCATCCAAAATGCTCTAGATGTGCATTAACTTCCTTTACCTTTGTCTCAAGTAAAGCCACACTAATCTTAATTTTGTTGATCTTTTTCGCTATTCTTTCAATACTGAATGCTAAGAAATTGTTATACATCGCTTGTGCACTTTGACTAACAAATTTCTTCCTCATAGCCTCTTCTTTTTTCTTAAAATCCATCTCCCATGAAGACATTTTCTCAAAATCTCTCTTTCTCTTAGACATTTAGAGCTAAAAATGATTCTAGGGTGAAATTCCATTATAAAACCCTTCCATTTATAGGCTTAAATCCTTCAAATAACTTCTAGGAACATCCTAAAACTTCCATGGAATGTTTAAGTTAACCAATTGGCGATTAAAGCTTCTAGAAATTGAATTTTTCACATAGTTTTTAACACCCGCGCTTAAGCGTCGAATATTTGTGCTTAAGCGCCAGTGCACAATTTTGCACCAGTCAACTTAACATCCAAATTCTCATTCTAGCATATCTAGATCACTAAATAAAGTCTTAAAATCATTACTAACACGTAATAGTCTCAAAAATACTACCCTAAATTTTCTTAATCACAAACAAACAATAATCAAAGCCAAAAACACACTGATAACTATGAGTTGCCTCCCACAAAGCGTTTGGTTTTACGTCATCAGCCCGACATAACAAGTGCTTATTCTCATTGACCCAACATCATTCGATTGCTAAATTTATGCTAATCCCTTAAAAAATAAGATTTCAGTCTATGACCATTCACTTTAAATACTTTCTCAGTTTTGGGATCTTTGATATCCACAGCTCTATAAGGATAAACTTTCATCCCAACATATGGGCTCATCCACCTGGACTTAAGTTTGCCTGGAAATAATCTTAACCTTACATTATATAGCAAAACCCCTTGGTGAAAATTTTTAGTAAGAATCTTTCTATCATGCCACATCTTCATCTTTTCTTTGTAAATCTTAGCACTCTCAGAAGACTCATTCCTTATCTCTTCAAGTTCATTTAATTGTAATAATCTTTTCTTAGCAACAGCTTTCAAATTGTAATTGAACTCTTCAACTGCCAATATGCTTTATGCTCAAGTTCAACTCGTAAATGACAAGTATTCCCAAATATTAGCCTATATGGGGACATTCTAATAGGAGTTCTATATGTAGTCATATAAGCCCACAAAGCAGAGTCAAGTTTGACTAACCAATCCATTTTTGTTGGATTCACAGATTTTTTCATAAGTATTTTAATTTCCCGATTGGATAAGTCAGCCAAACCACTTGTCTAAGTATAATAAGCAGTAACAATTCTATGGTTTATATGATATTTTTGTAATAATTTATCCATTATGACATTTGTGAAATGACTTCCCCCATCAGTTATGATAACTCTCGGCATCCCAATCTACAAAATATGTTGATTTTCAAAAATTTTGCAACATTTTGAGCATCACATTAAGGTAAAGCAATAGCTTCTATCCATTTGGATACATAGTCCACTACTAACAGTATATATAAATTTTTGAAAGATGGTATAAATGGTACCATAAAATCTAATCGCCAAACATAAAATATTTCAACTTCTAGCATATAATTAAGGGGCATCTTATTTCTCCTAGAAATATTGTCTACTCATTGACATTTATCACGGGTTTTGATATAAGCATTAACATCTCTAAAGATAGTAGACCAATAAAATCGAGATTGTAAAATTTTGTATGGTATATTATCAACACAAAAATGTCCCCCTAAATCAAAATTATGACTTTTTTTGATAATTTCATAAGTTTCTTCTAAGGGTACACATCTTCAAATAATCAGATCCTTTCCTTGTTTATATAAAAATGGGTCATCCCAAAAATATGTCTTAGCTTCACATATAAATTTTGCTCTTCTGTTGGTATGTCATTCCATAGGATATAATATCACTTACAAGAAAGTTCACAATATCTGCATACCACAAAACACACCACTCATTAATATTGAACAGTTTTTCATCTGGAAAATATTCATTAATTTCTTTTTCAAAACAGAGTGGTTTTTCTAACTCAAGTTTGGACAAATGATCAACAATTTGACTTTCAGTCCCCTTCCTATGTACTATTTCAAAGTCAAATTCTTGCAAAAGAAAAATCCATCTTATAAGTCTAGGTTTAACATCCTTCTTTTTCATTAAGTACTTAATAGCAGAATAATTTGTATGCACTACGCAATGAGTTCCAATTAAATATGATCTAAATTTATCAAATACATATATTATTGTTAATAACTGTTTTTCAGTTGTTGTATAACTAATTTGAGTTTCATTAAGAATTTTAATAGCATTGTAAATTACTTTGAAAATTTTATCATATCTTCATCCTAAAACAACTCCAATAGCATAATCACTAGCTTCACACATAAGTTCAAAAGGTTTTCCCCAATCTGGTGAAACTATAATTGGTGCAGTGATTTATTTATTTTTAATAACTCAAAAGCTTTTAGGCAATCTTCATTAAAATTTAAAATTTCATCTTTCTCCAGTAAATAGCATAAAGGCTTATCAATTTTTTAAAAGTCTTTAATATATTGTTTGTAGAATCCAGCATGTCCTAAAAAACTCCTAATTTCCCTTACATTTATTGGATAACGTAAATTAGTGATCACTTGAATTTTAGTAGGATCTAGTTCCATACCATTTTCATATATTTGATGTCCTAATACAATTCCTCCTACTACCATAAATTGACATTTTTCCCAATTAAGGACTAAATTTGTTTCTGATACAATTCCTCCTGCTACCATAAATTGGCATTTTTCCCAGTTAAGGACTAAATTTGTTTCTCCACAGTTCTTTAGAACTTTTGATAAATGCTCAAAACATGATTCAAATGAAGTTCCAAACACTATAAAATCATCCATAGACACTTCAATCCCTTTATTAATTAAATCAAAAAAATTGTTATCATACATCTTTGAAATGTAGCAGGGGCATTACATAAACCAAAGGGCATTCTTCTAAAAGCAATAATACCATATGGACTGGTAAAAGTTATTTTCTCTTGATCCTCAGGAGTTATTTGAACTTGGTGATAACCAGTATACCCATCCAGAAAATAAAAGTTTTTATACCCAGGTAGTCCCTCCAGCATTTGATCTAGAAAGGGTAATAGAAAATGATCTTTCCTAGTGGCAAGATTTAATTTTTTTGATCTAGAAAGGGTAATGGAAAATGATCTTTCCTAGTGGCAAGATTTAATTTTCTATAAAATCTAGAAAGGGTAGTGGAAAATGATCTTTCCTAGTGGCAAGATTTAATTTTCTATAATCAATGCCACCTTGTGACTTGTCTAGTTGGTATTAATTCATCATGTTCATTCACAGTCACAATTACTCCTCCTTTCTTAGGAACACAGTGAATTGGACTAAACCGTGCACTATCTAAAATAGGGTTGATAATTCCAACATCTAACCACTTAAAAATTTATTTCTTTACAACTTCTATCATAACAAGATTCAATCATATTTGAGGATTAGCCCTGGGTTTGCAGTTCTCTTCCATATGAATTCTATGCATACAAATTTAAGTACCGATTCATTTAATATCAGTTATTGTCCATCCAAAGGCTTTCATAAAATTTTTCAAAATTTTCATCAATCTTTCTTCTTCTTACATCATTAACTTTGAGGAAATTATAAATGGTAAAGTAGAGGAATCACCAAAAAAGGCATATCTTTAAATGACCAGGAAGTAAATTTAACTCAAGTTCTGAAGGTTTTTCAATTGATGGAAAAAATGATTTATCTTTTTTTTTATCATGTCCAAAATTTCAATACTTTCTCCAACATAGTTTGAATCTTTCTTAAGAAGATCTTCACATTTATCTACTTCCTCTTCTTGCTCGTGTTCCAAATCTTTTAGTTCAGATTTTCTTCATAATTTGTTTTGAAATGGTATTCACTCAGATATCTTATAACATCCATTCTATAGCATTCATCATCTTTACCTTTTGCAGGATTTTTCATTGATCTTAAAATATTAAAAGTAACTTTCAAATCATTGACACGTATAGTTAATTCCCCTTTCTGCACATCTCTCATTGCTCTTCCTGTGGCTAGGAAAGGCCTCCCCAAAATGATAGGTAACTCTTTATCTTCCTCCATATCCAACATAATGAAATCAACAGGAAAGATAAATTGATCCACTTTCACTAGAATATCTTCTATAACTCTTTTAGGGTACGTTATCGAACGATCTGCAAACTGCAGAGTTACAGTAGTAGGGGTTATTTATCCTAATCCCAATCTTTTAAATATTGATAATGACATAAAGTTAATGATTGCTCCTGAATCACATAAAGCTTTCCTATAAAATATGTCTCCTATTACACATGGAATTGTAAAGCTACGAGGATCTTTAAGCTTTTCAGGAAGCTTTTTCTAAATTATAGTATTGCACTCCTCACTAAGTGAAACATTCTCATTATCTTCAAACTTCCTTTTCCTGTTAAGAATATCCTCATAAACATTACATAGTTTGGCATTTGTTCTAAGGCTTCAACAAATGGAATATAAATTTTAAGCTTCTTAGAAATTTCCAAAAATTTTGAACATAATGAACTAAGGAAATGAAGGTGGTGGTTTTTTCAAATCAATTTTCAGTGGAAAAATAAGTCTTTCAGAATCTTTTGGAGTGCCCTCTTTTGATTCTTCAATTTCTTCTCTCTCTACTTCAGTTTCTTTTTTAACCTTACCTTCCAACTCTCTTTTGCTTCTAAGTTGAACAGCTTTTACTTGCTATTTATTCTGATCTTTCAAATTTGTTTCAGTATTACTAGAAAATGTTCCTTGGGATCTATTACTTAATGAATTTGTGATTTGTCTAAGTTGATTCTCAATATTTCTAATTGTAGCTCCCTGACTTTGTAATTGATTTCTCATTTGTAACACCACTTCTTCTATAGATAACTTCTTTTCCTTAAATTTTTGATTACTGTTAAAACCTAAAGGATAAGTAGATCTATAATTATTATTCCCTTGGTTGTTCCAGTTTACTAATGGGTTTACTTGATTGTTCTCCCATTGCTGATTATTATCACCCGTAGTATTATTCCAATTGATGTTGGGATGGCTCTTCCAACCTGGGTTCTAATAATTTGAATATGGTTTATTCTACTTGTGATTTATGGCATTCAAAGTTTTCAATTATGCTTGAGAATCTACCATTTTGGCCTAATGTATTATAGTCAATCATAGGAATTGGTTGAGAAAAATTAATTCCAAATTGACCTAACTTTCTTAAAATTGCACTAACTTGATTTAATAACTTAGTAAATGCATCAGATTCATGAATATTGGCTTCTTTCTTATGATTCACCCTCTCAGAAGGTCATTGAAAATTATTGGTAGTCATTTCTTCAATTAAAGCATAAGCGTCATGAAATGGTTTTGACATCAATGAACCACCAGCAACGGCATCGATAATAGATCTAAGAGATCCAACTAATCCCTTATAAAAATTTTGAATTATTAACCAATCTAGTATAACATGGTTTAGACACTTTCTTAAGAGTTCTTTAAATCATTCTCATGCTTCATAAATAGATTCCCCTTGAAACTGATTAAAAGATGTAATATCATTTCTAAGCTTCGCAGTTTTTGATAGTGGAAAATATTTAGCAAAGAATTTTTATGTTAAATCACCCTAAGTTTTGATAGATCCAGGTGCTAACGAATTCAACCACATATTAGCTTTATCCCTCAGTGAGAAAAGAAATAACCTTAGTCTTATGACATGATCTGATACAACATCATATTTAAATGTAGCGCAAAATTCTAAAATATTGGCAAGATGTAAATTTGAATCTTCAGTTGATGATCCCCCAAACTGATTATTTGATACAATTTGGATAATAGCAGGTTTATGTTAAAATGAATTAGCCACTACAGTAGGTAGTAGGTTTTTGAATACTACAATGAAGTTCATCTATCGTAGGGTTGGCATAATCTCGTAAAGGTCTAAATTCTTGATGAATTTCAACATTTTGATCATTTTGGTTTGCCATTTTTATAATTTTTTTATATTTTTTAAAACTTTTAATTTATTTACTTTTTCTGAATTTCTTCATAGTTCTCTCTAATTCAGAATTATAGGGCACTAGTTCTTCAGAACCTGAACTACGCATACACTAACATAAAATAAAATAAAATAAAATAAAACACTCACAAAAATAAAATACTATAATAAGATATTCCCACATTAACTCTTACAGTTTAAATAAGACTTTCTAAAATAGAAATTTGCTTTCAATCAATCTCCCCAGCAATGGTGCCAGAAACTTGATCCCGAATGTTTATATGCAATAGTATAACAATGTATGGAATTATATTATTCACTTATGTTTTCTACTTTACAACAACAGCAAAAACTTGATCCTGAGAAAATAAGAATTTAAATATTTAATTTATATATAAATTGGGATACTACACAAGTATACATATCATTATAAAGTAATATAGGACTTTTTGTTAAGCAAATAACAAACTTTCTATTTTAAAAAGACAATCACTTAAACTATAGATATTTTTATAGCAATTAAAATTTAAATAAGACAGGCAGGGAAGATACCAGCTCTCAAGCTAGAGTTCCCTTGGTTCCCTACACCTGAGGGCTAACATCTCGCATCAGAACCTAAAACAATAAACCAAGCTGGGAGCTGTAGCCTATCACTCTAAAGTTCTCTAACTCTACACCCTTAAAAGATTATGTCCCTATTTATTTGTACTAAATCATATTAATTACATTCTCATTCATATAACCTCATGTATATCTTCCCAATTGTTGACTGAGAAAATACCATCTCGATTTTCACTTGTTCTCACAACAAATTTTAACGTCTAGATGTGCCAAATTAAGAAGTAAATGAAGTACATGGAATTAAATCATCACCACTTCTTCCAACATTTAAGATTAATACTCTCCACAACTTACACCCAACACCTTAATTACTTATCATTTTAAGGAGAAAGATAAAGAAAAATGCTCATATTTCATGGAGAAAATAAAACCACACTTTTGTTTAAAAGTAGAAATCATTTTCAAACCAACAAGAAGTCTCAATTAAAAGCAAAATCAGCTTAAAAATAAAGATAAAAACTTATCTCAAATCCTCCACCAAACTCTTGAAGTTCCTTTAAATCTCCTCTCTCTTACAACACTCTTAACTCTCACAATAAAACTAAAAACATAAAGGATAAAGTACCTTTTTGGTGTATAAAAAATCTCTCCAAAAGTTTCTCCATGAACTATTTCAAGAACTTCTCAGGAATAACCCTTTTTTTCTCTCAACTTCCTTCTTTTATAATTTTCCAAGAGGTTCTTTGGTATCTCTTCAAAATGTGTCCTGATTCAATGTATTTTCCAGAGGAGGCCTCCTTTCACAAGTCTTTTAACCATGTTTTTGTTTCTTCTGGTAACCACCCTCTTTAGCCAATAGGTGCCTCAAATGTCCCTTCAAAAATCAATAAAATGAATTAACCCATCAAATGACTGCCTCTGGCGCTTAAGCGTTGGGCCTCTAGCGCTAAGGCGCGACATTCTCTATTTCATCGGCACTTAAGTGTTGCATCTAGCTTAGGCGCCAAAACACTTTTCCACAATTTTTACATTTTTGCTCCAAATTTAATCCTTTTTAACTCTGTTTAGCATTTTTCATCTTCTTACTTTTACCTGAAAAAACACACAAATACCTTCCATTAAAGTGCAATATTTCAAAAATGGGTATAAAAATGTATCTAAAAACACTATATATTTTAGGTGTATCAGTTTCGCAACACATTTTAACATTTCAATTGGTTAAATCAAAAAGTAAATGAAGATCGTAGTTCAAATTATCACAATTTATTGACATTTAAAACCATATAAAACAAAATCAACTCTTTACAAAACTAATTCTCATTGTAGGGAGAAGGATAAAGAAAATTACTTAGAATTCATAAGAAGAATACAAAAAAATGAATTTCATATATAAAAACAAGTTTACAAAACAAAGAATTAAAAAACACAACTTATGTCACAATCCTTCCCAGAAAATCCTCATAAGTTCTCTTCAAGCACTTTCCCTCTTTACAAGCACTCTAAATTCTCTCTTGGAAATGTAATGAAGAAGAAATCTCTAAATTTCTCTCTCCTCTTAAAACACTTGAACCAAATCTCTAAATCCTTGACTCTCACCCTCTCTCTCTCTCTCTCTCTCTCTCTCTCTCTCTCTCTCTCTCTCTCTCTCTCTCACCAAACCCCTTTTNCTCTCTCTCTCTCTCTCTCTCTCGCACCAAACCCCTTTTTAGAGCCTCCTCACAACTCTTTCTTCAGCCCTAGAATTCCCTTTCCTTTTTTAGAGGCTACCTTCCTCCAAAAAGAATTCGAAATTCCCTCCAAAATTCTATCCAAAAGTCAAACCTTTATACCTTCATAAAAGAACATATACCATGACAAACCTTCATAAAAGAACCATGAGACATATACCTTCATAAAGTCAAACCTTTATACCATGAGAAAATTCCCTCCAAAAGTCAAACCTTTATACCTCCAAAATTCTATCCAAAATTCTATTGATCCATGAGACATATACCTTCATAAAAGAACCATCCAAAGTGTTTAGATGCACTGAATCAGTCCATGGGGTGTCTAAAACATGTGGATCCTCCAAAATTTGTGATAAATTTATCCTAAACTATCTTAATTCATAGAAAGTCGTCTCTGATGCCTCAGGCACTGATTCTGACGATTCAGGCACCAAGTTGCTTAAGTCTGCATTATTTTGGATTCTGCCACTTTAGATGTCAATTCTGATGCTTCAAGTGCTGCCTCTATATAAAATGGCGCTTTAAGCACCAGAACTCTATAAAGTGGCGCTTCAAGCACCAAATTCACAAAATTTGCTATTTTGGCTCCAAATTTCATTCTTTTCGCTACTTTTGCTCCAAATGCCTAAAATTGATATACCTGCAATAAAAACATGACAATACCCTTTTTTAAAGTGCAATATCACCAAAAATAAGCATAAAATGTATACTTAAACTAGCACATTATTTTGGTGTATCAAAGGTTTGGAAGAACTTTGGCAGAGTTTTGTTGGGGTTTGTGCATACACCTTTCCTTGGTCGTGAGGGTGCTTAATTTATAAGGAGAGACATGACTACCATCAGGGCATGCCAAGGTGGCAGGGGAGCCACTTAGGGGAGGGAAGAAGTGCTCCAATGGACAATGGGGCTTAGCCAGCTCATGAGGGTTTAATTTTAGGTTTTGACCATTTAAGTCTTCTCGGGCTTGTCGGCTAGGGTCAGGTCACCTCTAAGTTCAAGTGAGCTAGAGGTTTTTTTAGGTTAACTCAATTTGGTTCAATGGTTGCTCCAAGGTGGATATCCAATTGAAAATTGTGGTTTGGGTAAGTTGGGCTAGGTTGGGTCCCAAGGGTTGAGTTTGGTTCCCTAATGGTGAGAGTGTTTAGACTGACCCCAAGGAAGGTTTTGGTGAGGTCAAGTTGTTGGCTTAAGCATGGGGCAAGAATTTAATTTTTTTCTGAAGAAGGAAAGTCCAAGTGAAGGAAAGAGAGAGGAGTGGTCACCTCTTATCGACATTTTTGTGAGTGGGGTCCTGTGGAAGTTGTCGGTCGCCGGAATCAAAATCCTTTTGCCCAGTTCAAACTGATCCCATGTCTTTCAAAGTTTAGATGAAAGAGCACTACACCTCAAGCTATGTATTTATCTCAAAAGATAGACACATGACTTGATAATGAGGCTCAATCAAATAATTTAAGAAATGTATGACATTTGTTTGGTCTACAAAACCATTTTATTATAAGTCGACAAGTTCCCCTATTTAACATCAAAAAATTAAATAGGATTTATATTAAGTTGGGTTCTTGAAAGTTTCTTATAAAGGCAAGCCCTTATAGTTAATTACATCTTAGATAACCGAAGTCAGCAAAGAAAAATAAATAAAAATCAGGAGATATTGTCTTCAAGAATTTCAAATGATAGGACTTTTCAAAAGATCGGACAATGCGGTGTGAAAGGGGAATGACTCAAATTTGGAACATTTATTTTTTGAATCCAGAGGAAGAAGAACTAGGAGATGTCACAGATCCTGAGGAGAACATCGGTAACTTTCCAAACTATCCTACTGTTTGGCTTCAATTTTGAGAAGAAATATTTAAATATTTCATCCTGCCAATTTTATTAATTAGGGCTTACATTCATGTGAGACGATCATACAAATAGCCTGGAAGATGTGAGGATTTAGGTCCTGACAAATGACAACCTTGGAATCCTAAAATATGTTAGGGCTTAAATTGTATAGCAGGGCTATGCAAAGGCCTAAAGATAAGTTGAGGATTTATGTCGCACTAGGGGGACAACCTTGAAATACTATGGCTTGGTTATTTAACTCTAAATAATGGTTTAGCTGGTGTAGACATGTTTTGCTGTTGAAGATGATCGTGCTACCCACAATACTAGCTCTGAGCTCCACTTCGTGACAAGTTTATGTTTAGAAGTGTCAAATTATAAAGATTAAGAAAAGTATCAGGTTTAGAGGTCAAGTTTTCTAATGTGGCAAGTTATGATGTCAAATCAAGTGTTTCCTAAGGTTATGGTTATTTAAATATCATAGGTGATGTTAAAGCTGATTAGAGTGACACCGTTTAGGATCCCATGGTTCCCTCATTTTGGTATCACTATTTTCTTTTGAATCTACTTAGCCTAAACAAGTTGTAAAACCCATTTAAATTGGGGAGATCTCGTTAAAAATTGTGGGTTACCTCCTTTGAGGGACCCTCGTAAATTCAAAAGGATGTTTTAAGTTTAGTGACATTTCAAAGGATTTATGGTTACCTTTGAAACAATTTGTTTTAGGTTTTAAAAATGTTGATTAATTTTTGAAAAAGTTGTTTTGATATTACAAGAAAAGTAGAGTACACACCCAAGAATTTATGATATTTTGCAGCGAAAGTAAAATGACAGAAATTAAGTAACACTATAAAAGTGTACCTGTCATCTTCTCGGGATTCTAGCTGAAATGTTAGTCTTTTGCAACATATATATAATCTTGAAAAAATTTAAATAAATTACAGGAGTAGATGAAGGTGTATCTAACAGACTCCAAACTGTAACTTATTGAGTCCCAAAAGATCTTAGTGGATGTTTTATATCAAAATATAGCAAGTTCAATTTGTCCTTCAAAATATTCAAGAGATTTTAAGGTGTTCTAGTATTGACTCCAAACAGCCTTAGAGATCCCTTGAAACATTTGAGTTCATTTTGAACTTATCACATTTTCTAATAATCATCCCAGTTCAAATTAAAATTACCTCATTACTCGATGAATCTTTGACATTTTAATCATCTCAAGGATAGGGTACTTACTTAATCAGTTGATATTTCACTTAAAAGCTATGTGGGTGAATGCCTTTAAGGCAAGTTTAGGTCATTAAAGAATTTTGTACCCACCACTAAAGTTGGGCTTGTAGTGCTAATCATCAATCATGTTGTCCTCTAAATCCCATCAAATGAATTAAATATCAAGCCTAGAACACTACCAAGCTCTTTAAATCTAATGGGAGAAAGATTGGAAAATATTAAAATTTTAATTTAGGTGATATGGATTTTGATTAAAAGAAGTCAGATCATCATTAATTGGAGACTTAATCGTAAGTGAAACGTGATCTCCCTAGCTTAAGCCCATCACTTGGAAATCATTTGACTTTGATTAACTTCCAAATTTGATAATTTAAAATTTTCATAATATTATTCTTATTATAAAAAAGGAGGCAAGTTGGTTTCTACCTTTTACCCATTATGTTTCAATCATCCAAACATGTTAATTAGAATCAAAATTACCCCTTTCCCTTTGGTTAATCCTAAATTTTGAATAAGGAACCAAAAACTTAAAATGACTACTTTACCCTTTGGGCTCTTCACCTCATAACTTATGAAGCATAATTCAAGTGACTTAAGAGATTTTAGAATACCTTATCCATAGAGTAATTAAAACATCATAGGAGAAAATGTGGTTTCTTAAATTTATGTTTAATTTAAATAATTATTTTAATCTAGGAAATAGGATTTTCAAAGTTAATTTATTTAATCAATCAAAATAAAGTTTTTGGTTTTATGAGAAACGTATTAGAGGTTCCATTAAGTCAGCGAAAACACAGGCAAAATGCTATTATTTTCTAAATTAAAATTTAATTTAATTTTTGTAATTATTCATAGGTTCTTAATGAATTAATTAAATGGAAAAATATAGTTTAATAACCAAAAATTATATTTATATTTTTATTAAACCTCTCTGAGTTTAGAGAACTCAGAGAAACAAATTTTATATTTTAATGATTTTTAGTTTATTTATTATAATTATTTTAATGAGAAAATAAGAGAAATACATTTTTAAGCCTTCGTAAATTTCTTTTTAACTTATAAAAATTAGGAAAATATTTTAATGAGTCCCAGGTTATTAAGGAACCATTAGGAACATTTTGAAATATTTTTGTATTTTTTTGGAAAGTTTTTTTAATTATTTTTAATTGTTTTTAATTCAAAATAAAGCTAAAAAATCAAGTATTTTATTAAAAATTATTTTTATTCTTACTAAGTGCTCTTGATCACAAAGAACTTGAAAAATCACTTTTCATAATTTTTCTAAGTGTATTTAATTTAATATAATTATTTTTGTACAAAAATACAATGTNTTCAAAATAAAGCTCAAAAATCAAGAATTTTATCAAAAATTATTTTTATTTTTACTAAGTGCTCTTGATCACAAAGAACTCAAAAATCACTTTTCATAATTTTTGCAAGTGTATTTAATTTAATATAATTATTTGTACAAAAATACAATATTTTTTAAAAGATCAATTTTAGTGCTTAAACTTAATCAAATAAATTCCAAATTTTTACAATGAGTTAACATAATTTTTACACACAATGTGGAATTGATTTTACTGATTTTTTGTTAAAATTTAATTTAATTGAATTAGTACAAGATGTAGACATTTCATTAATTATAGAAATTCACGAAATTATTCAAACCCTCATAGTAGTTTTCCTTAGCTTCTTTAACCACAAGAAACCTATTAAAATTTATCCCATAATTTTACAAGTGGTATTTCAATTTATATAATTAAATTAAGCCAAAATAGCCATCTTAACTTGAAAATTAGGGTTAGAAACACAGAAATGTCCTCTAACCTTAAGAAAATCTGAGAACATAGCCTATATCATGAAAAACAAACCCTCAAAATTTTAAGCCATGATGCACAATATTTAGCCATAATGAATTGAAATATCACAGAGAGTATATAATTAATTAAAAATCAAGGAGTCAACAAATAATTTTTATTTTTAGTCTCTTCTATTCACTGAGCAAGAGGGTATTTTTTATTTATTTTTCTACTTTTTCTATGTGAAGTTATGATTTTTTAAACATCTAAGAATTACTTAAATCATAAAAAAGCTAATTTTCTATTTATCCCAGTCATTCGTCGCGTCATCCTCATCCTCTCCGAAGCACCATGCATTGTGCTCTGGTTCGGCGCCGCCATCTGGCTTGGCAGCCACGCATCCCATTGTTCTCGGTTCATCTTCTCGTCCAACTTGATCTCGTCCATTCATCTGATATACACGTGATCAGACAGTCCTCCGTAATTATTCCCAATGAACCAAACTCGAGAGTCGTTAAACTTCTAGACCTAAGATCTCACTACATACTCAACCAAATCGCATGGGGTTTGTTCCTACACCCTCATCTACTCAAGACAAACATATCCATATGGTTACAATGCTATGAATTCAAACTTCACTTCACATTTGGTGAAAACCGAGCTCACAATTAATGGCCTATACCTTTGTTTGAGATGGGAGGCCTCAATCAAATGCTTGTGGAAGCTTCAATGAAGTCCAACAAACCTCCTGGATGTATTGGTCTCCTCTGGTGTAAGCTTCAACTAGATGTCCAATGAAATGGGGTGTGACCTTGGTCTAGGAGTGGTTTTGAGAGCTCAACAGAGGGGAATTTTAGTGGGAATCTTCCTCTCTTGCTTTGGGGAAGCTCAATAGTAGTTCAAATTGGAGTTTGGTGAAGTTTGGAGGATGGCCAAAATTTGTTTTGATTTTTTAGCTCAAAATTTGGGCTCAGGTGGTAAGGGAAATGATCAGGAGATGGTTGCAATGAGCTTAAGGAGTCTTGGAGGAGCTCTAGAAGTAATTTAGCAGAGTTTCCCCAATAAATTTTTGTTTTGTCCTTACTTTGGCCTTGGAAGGGGGGTTTAAATAGAGGGGAAGGAGAGGTCAGCATGGCTGGCCATTAGGTGAAAAAAGCTGCTTATGTGGAGGGTTGTGTGGCACAAGTATCCAATTGGAGTGAACCAAGTTAGAGAGTTCAAATTTTGTGTTTAGGCTTAGGGGTGGCTCTCTGTTTTGGTGTTTTCTGACAAGTAGGCCAGTCGGCAGGGCCAGGGGTGGTGGCCAAAGAGAGGGTTTATGATGGTTAACCACTAATGGTTAGTGATGATGGTAAGGATATTTTTGTTTAGGCCCAAAATGTGGTGAAATATTCTAAATCAAGGGACCATTGGTCCATAGCCCATGTAGGGTGATCTTGGTGAATGTAGCCTGGTCACTAGGGTCTATAAGTTGGTTGTAGAAGCTTTGGCTTGTTCAATTTGACATGGTTTGGTCAATTTTGGTGCATGGGTTCAATTTGGGTCAAATTGGCTTGAATTTGGGTTTGGGTTGGGCTAGGCATGACATTGGACTCAATTTATTGATCATGATGGTGTATATGATTGTCACAAAGGGTTTGGAAAAGATTTGGTGTGCTTTTGAATTTATTTAGAGGTTCAATTTGAAGGAATTTGAGCATTTGATCAATTTGGGGATGTTGGGTTGGAATTAGGTTTAGGTTAGGTTGGAGCTAGGCTAAGTCCAAATTAAAGGTTCAAAAAATTCTAGGAAAATGTTGTGAAGTGTTCTCAATATTAATTAGCTGTCAATTTTGGGATTTGGGCATTCCATTTGGTGACATTTAGAGTCATGGATAAATTGAGGCAAAATTGGGGATTTTAGACTAATTTGAGTTTGAGTTAAATTTAGGCTTTACCAAAGCCAATTTAAGGTTCAATTTGATATGGGGGAGTGTTTCAAAAAATTTATGATGCAAAATTGGGGCAATTGGATAAGTTTGGAGGTTCAAATGAGTGAGATTTTGATTTTTTGTCAAATTGGGGCTTTTTGATTTGGGTTGAAATTGGATTCCAATGTGGGTCAATTGGATGTTTATTTGACTTAATTCAAGCATGTACATGATTAATTTTACTTTAGAATTGAAATTGGGGAAAATTGGTATCAAATTGGTGGACATTGGTGGTGAATTGGGGTAATTGGGCCTTTAAAGGCAATTTGACGTTCTTAGTCAAAATGGGTCAAATTGGTCAAATTGGGTTCAATTGAAGAGTCCAAATTGATTTTGGGGACAGTTGAAATGATTTTTAAGGCCTTTGGAAAGTTTGGGCAACCAAGGGTTTTTTGGTAATTTTGGCAATTTTTGGGGTATTTTAGTAATTTTGGCAATTTTGGTAGATTTTTGACAATTTGGGTGGTTTGAATTGGTTTAAGATGATTTTAGAACAAATTTGGGCATTTTTTGGCGAAATTGGGAATTTTGGAGTTTCAAGGGTAGTTTGGTAAATTTGGTAGATTTAGGGGCAAAAAACTAAACTTGGTATTTTGTGAAATTGGGGTGTCAATCACGTTATTTGAGCCAAGGACCAATGGAATCCTCTACTTTGGGTCCTCTACTTTAGGTCCTTCATGTACTAGTCTTAGCTAAACCCTAGCCTAAGGCTAGTGGGTTTAGGGGTCAAAGTTAGGTAGGCTTGGGTTTAAGATTGTTAGTTGAAGTCCAATGTGCAAGTGTGTGAGTGAGAGCAACCAAGATCACACCACCAGAGGGTTGACCCTAAGGCCAAGCAATCCTATGGGAACTCTGCTTGAGCTCCACTATAGTGGCTTCACCTACTAAGTCCTAGAGGTTAGCACCAGTATATGGAACTTCAAGTTAAGCAAAGAAGAGTTTAGAATTTCTAATGGTGAGTTTCCTTTCTAATCCTCTAGGAATAGTCAACAGGAAAGTCTTATGGCTAGACCCTAGGCTGCTAAAGAAAAAAAGCTAAACCTCAACTAAGAGTGAGGTCAAAACCTCCTCATGCCATTTGTATCAAAATTTGACTTTATGATGCCCATGAAAAGCTCCATGCGTCATGCCATGATATGTATGGGGTCATGGGAAGGTTTCATACAAAAGCAAATTTTAATTTTCATGAATTTTGGAAAGTCATGCCATGATTCCTAAATTTGGATAAATATTTATGTAAAAGTATGGTATGCTCCATGTGATGCCATGATGGAAGGATTTTGAATTCCATGATATGATGAAGGAAAATTTTGTCATGTGGGATCAATTTGGGCTTTTAAATTAATCATATGGGCTTTTGAATAAAGTTTATGGGTATGGGCCTTTTAACCATGCGCATGATGATTAAAATATTTGAAATTGATCAATTGATGATGGGCCAATTAAATGGATTTGAAACTTTTTTAAAATTGAATTTGGATATGTTGAATTTGATGTGAATTTAAAATTGGGGCACTTGATTGATCATGAAGCTAAATTTGGGGATTTTTGGACTTTGGGTCAATTTGAGGCAATTCACTTGGACTTCGATTTGGAGTTTATAATTGGATTTAATTGAGCTTGAATTTGATTTCAATCAAATTAGTACATGATTAATTTGAGGTGAAAATTGAAATTGGGGAGATTTGAGATTAATTGGAGGCAAATTGGGGTGATTTGGGGACTTTTAGATACTTAGAGGCAAAAATTGGGATTTTTGTCAAAATGGGTCAATTTGATCAAATTAAACCCAATAGATGGTCAAGAACTGGTTTTATGGGTGTTTGAAATGATGCTAGAGAATTTGAGAATTTTTGGGCCACCAAGGGCATTTTGGTAATTAAGGGAAAGTTGAGGGCTAAAAGGCCAAAATTAGGTGATTTGGTAAGGTTAAGGTTTAATGCAAATGTTGATCATAGAATTAGCCCTATGGTGTCATTAGACAAAACCCCACTTTGGATTCTCCATGTGCTGGTCTTATCCACTTTAGCCAAGTGACAGCGACTTTATATATGCTTAAGAATACAAGAATTTGATACTGCTGCTAAAAGATTTAAATCCCCAGCAACGGCGCCAAAAACTTAACAATAGTTATAAATTTGATAAAGATGTGTATAAAATATTCAATAATTGCAAAGTCACACTTATCAATCAAGTATACGTATCGCTAAAGTAATACAGGGCTCTAATGGAGTCTTGGTCGATCCCACATAGAGTAATATTAGAGGCTACAAACTAAGATTTATAAAATCAATACTTAATCACAACAATATAGTTCGAATTGCATATTTGTCACTAATAGGCAATTGAAATAAAAAGGTAATTTTAATAAACTCTTAATTAACTAATTCTACTAATAAAGTTTCTAATGTGAATGTCAATATATAAGAACGCATCCTTCTCATTGTCAAGAAATATAAGTGAATGGATAAATTGAATCAGTTCAAATTGTATTGTGCCAAATAGGAGCATACCTATTCTTTACCCTTTGGACCAGGCATAAAGAACATTGACTAATCCTATGCTTGGTTACTAAATCTGCGGCTAGGCTGGGACGATACCGTTTCTCACTTTAGAGCTCCCACGTTCCCCTCGCCTGAGGGCTAACATCTACACTTCAACACCCAAACGATATGAAAAAATTAAGGATTTTAGCCTATCACTCTAAAATCCCCAATTCTACGCTCGATAATTTTTATTTCCCTATTTATTTGCACCCAACTTTCAAGGACTTTGACCTTCCTAAATCTTGGATGTAATCTTCACTTTAGTTGTAAAACTCAACATATTTTAGCAAATCAATTGGCGAGATTGAAAGTAAATTAAGAATGAAGTGAAAATATCATCATAACTTCTTTAACATTCTCATGGCACAACCAATTCAAATCACCATTTCACAAAATTCATGACAAGGAGAAAGACAGAGAAAATTACTTAGAACTCATGGAGAAGATATGACAAAAATGGAATTTATATATAAAAGCAAAGTCATACAAACTTCAATAAGTAAATACAACCTATCTTTAATTCCTCCCTAAGAAAACTCCTCGAAGCACCTCTGAATCTCTTTCTTTCTTTACAGCACATAGAATTCTCCTTCGAAGCGGCAATGAGGAAGAAATCTCTCACTTTCCTTCCACTCTTACAATCTATCGAAGAATTCCTCACAATACTAACCACTCTCTACACTCTAATGAGCACCACAAACAACAAATATTTAGCGGACACCCCTCCTTTTTGGCCTCCAAATTGTTTCTTTTAAAGTTGTAGAAGAGTTTTCAAGAGTTGCACAAGCGTCCCTTCAAAAATCATCCACATTCTATGCATCTGTTGAGAGAACAGATGTGCTTGCCATCGGTGGCCACGATGGCACCGTCGACAGCCTTCTAGAATATTTAATTCGAGTCTCTCAGGAAAAACCCGCCGTCGGCGGCATTGAGCCTGTCGTCGGCGCCTAAGATCAAATTTTCATATTTTGGTCTTTTCTGCTCCAAATTCGCTCTTTTTTGCATCTTTTTGCTCTAATGACCATAATTCAACATACTTACAACAAAACATCAAAAATATCTTTCTTTAAAGTGCAATATCAACAAAATCAGTGTAAAATAGGTATGAAAATCTCAACATATTAGACAAAACATCAAAAATACTATTCTTTAAAGTGCAATATCATCAAAAATAGTGTAAAATAGGTATGAAAATCTCAACATATTTTTTTGGTCAAACCTAAAATAATTTTCTTAAGGACATAAGTTTTATTTTGATTGAGTTATTAACCTTTATTTAAAGTGCAATATCATTAAAAACAGTATAAAATAGGTATGAAAATCTCAACATATTTTCCTTTAAAAGTGCAATATCATCAAAAACAGTATAAAATAGGTATGAAAATCTCAACATATTTTCCTTTGGTTAAAATCCCCCAGCTATTATTTGTCCTCAAGTAATTTTAGTACACATAAAAGTTATGATCTACTATGATAAATTTTTAATTCAGAAATACTATAAGTTTGATTTAAGTAAATACTATAGTGAGATTTTCAAAAAAAATTCAAGTAATTAAATTAACTCTGTAGGTACAAGACTATCTAGTCATCAAGTTTAAGAGTTCTAGTTTTTTATTCATTTCAAGAATGACTATATATTGTAATATCAAGTCACTTAAAATATTCAGATGATTGAAACTTCATGAGAACATTACTAGTAAAAGATGTTATTCCATAAATATAAGTTCAAGAATGTATTTAGGTTTTCNTTTAAAAGATCAATTTTAGTGCTTAAACTTAATCAAATAAATTCCAAATTTTTACAATGAGTTAACATAATTTTTACACATAATGTGGAATTGATTTTTTTGATTTTTTGTTAAAATTTAATTTAACTAAATTAGTACAAGATATACACATTTAATTAATTATAGAAATTCACAAAATTATTCAAACCATCATAGTAGTTTTTCTTAGCTTCTTTATCCACGGGAAACCTATTAAAATTTATCCCATAATTTTACAAGTGATATTTCAATTTATATAATTAAATTAAGCCAAAATAGTCATCTTAGCTTGAAAATTAGGGTTAGAAACACAGAGATTTCCTCTGACCTTAAAAAACTCTGAGAACATAGCCTCTATCATGAGAAACAAACCCTCAAAATTTCAAGCTATGATGCACAACATTTAGCCATAATAAATTGGAATACCACAGAGAGTATTTAATTAATAAAAAAATCAATGAGTCAACAAATAATTTTTATTTTTGGTCCACATTATTCTCCTCTGTACATTGAGCAAGCGGGTATTTTTAATTTATTTTTCTACTTTTTCTATGCAAAGTTATTATTTTTTAATGATCTAAGAATTATTTAAATAATAAAAAGCTATTTTTCTATTTATCCCAGTCATTCGCCGCGTCATCCTTGTCCTCTCCGAAGTGCCATGCATTGCACTCTGGTTCGGCGCCGCCATCTGGCTCAACAGCTACATGTCCCACTTTTCACGGTTCATCTCCTCGTCCGGCTTGATCTCGTCCATCCATCTGATACGCACATGATCGAACGATCCTCCATCATTGTTCCCGATGAATCAAACCCATGAGTTGTTAAACTTATAGACCTAAGATCTCACTTGATACTCAACCAAATCACATGGGGTTTGTTCCTACACCCTCATCTACTCAAGACAAACACATCCATACGGTTACAATGCTATGAAATTAAACTTCACTTCACATTTTGTGAAAACTGAGCTCACAATTAATGGCCATACCTTTGTCTGGGATGGGAGGCCTCAATCAGATACTTGTGGAAGCTTCAATGAATTCCAAAACCCTCCTAGATGTATTGGTCTCCTCTGGTGTAAGCTTCATGTAGAAGTTCAATGAAATGGGGTGTGGCCTTGGTCTAGGAGTGGTTTTGAGAGCTCAACAGAGGGGAACTTCAGTGGGAATCCTCCTCTCTTGCTCTGGGGAAGCTCAATGGCAATTAAATTTGGAGTTTGGTGGAGTTTGGAGGTTGGCCAAAATTTGTTCTGATTTTTTAGCTCAAAAATTGGGCTCACGTGGTAGGGGAAATGGTCAGGAGAAGGTAGCAATGAGCTTAGGGAGTCTTGGAGGAGCTTTGGAAGCAATTTGGCAGAGTTTCCCCAAGAAATTTTTGTTATGTCCTTACTTTGGCCATGGAAGGGGGTTTAAATAGAGGGGAAGGAGAGGTCAGCATGGCTAGCCATTAGGTGCAAAAAACTGCTTATGTGGAGGGTTGTGTGGCACAAGTTTCCAATTGGAGTGAACCAAGTTAGAGAGTTCAAATTTGGAGTTTAGGCTTAGGGGTGGCTTTCAATTTTGGTGTTTTCTGACCAGTAGGCTAGCTGACAGGGCCAGGGGTGGTGGCTAGAGAAGTCAGGGGATCCAGGAGAGGGTTTATGATGGTTAACCACTAATGGTTGTGATGATGGCAAGGATATTTTGGTTTAGGCCCAAAATGAATCAAAGGAAAATTGGTCCATATCCCATGTAGGGTGGTCTAGGTGAATCTAGCCTGGTCACTAGGGTCTATATGTTGGTTGTAGAAGCTTTGGCTTGTTCAATTTTGCATGGTTTGGTCAATTTTGGTGCATGGGTTCAATTTGGGTCAAATTGGCTTGAAGTTGGGTTTGGGTTGGGCTAGGCATGAAATTGGACTCAATTTATTAATCATGATGGTGTATATAATTGTCACAAAGGTTTTAGAAAAGATTTTGTGTTATTTTAAATTGATTTAGAGGTTCAATTGGAAGGAATTTGAGCATTTGATCAATTTGGGGATGTTGGGTTGGACTTAGGTTTAGTTTAGGCTAAAGTTAGGCTAAGTCCAAATTAAAGGTTCAAAAATGTCTAGGGGTGTTATGAAGAGTTCTCAACATTAATTAGGTGTCAATTTTGGGATTTGGGCATTCCTTTTGGTAACATTTGGAGTCATGGCTAAATTTGGGCAAAATTGGGGATTTTAGACTAAGTTGATTTTGAGTTAAATTGAGGCTTTACCAAAGCCAATTGAAGGTTCAATTTGATATGGGGGAGTGTTTTAAAAAATTTATGATGGAAAATTGGGGCAATTGGATAAGTTTGGAGGTTCAATTGAGTGAGATTTTGATTTTTTGTCAAATTGGGGCTTTTTATTTGGGTTGAAATTAGATTCCAATGTGGGTCAATTGGACTTGTACTTGGCTTAAATCAAGCATTTACATGATGAATTTGACTTTATAATTGAAATTGGGGGAAATTACGATCAAATTGGTGGACATTGGTTGTGAATTTGGGTAATTGGGCCTTTAAAGGCAATTTGGGGTTCTTAGTCAAAATGGGTCAAATTGGTCAAATTGGGTTCAATTGAAGAGTCCAAATTTATTTTGGGTACATTTGAAATGATTTTAAGGCTTTGGGAAAGTTTGGGCCACCAAGAGTTTTTTGATAATTTTGGCAATTTTTGGGGTATTTTGATAATTTTGGCAATTTTGGGAGATTTTGGACAATTTGGGTGGTTTGAATTGGTTTAAGATGATTTTTGAACAAATTTGGGTATTTTTGGGTTAAATTGGGAATTTTGGAGTTTCAAGGGTAGTTTGGTAAATTGGGTAGATTTAGGGGTAAAAAGCTAAATTTGGTATTTTGGTGAAATTGGGGTCTCAATCACCTTATTTGAGCCATGGACCAATGGAATCCTCTACTTTGGGTCCTTCATGTATTGGTCTTAGCTAAAACCTAGCCTAAGGCTAGTGGGTTTAGGGGTCAAAGTTAGGTAGGCTTGGGTTTAAGATAGTGAGTGAAAGTGTAATGTGCAAGTGTGAAAGTGAGAGCAACCAAGACCACACCACCAGAGGGTTGACCCTAAGGCCAAGCAATCCTATGGGAACTCTCCTTGAGCTCCACTGTAGTGGCTACACCTACTAAGTGCTAAAGGTTAGAACGAGTATATGGAACTTCAAGTTGAGCAAAGAAGAGTTTCGAAATTGTAATGGTGAGGGTTCCTTTCTAATTCTCTAGGAATAGTCACCAGGAAAGTCTTATGGCTAGACCCTAGGTACTAAAGAGGAAAAACTAAACCTCAACCAAAAGTGAGGTCGACAACTCCTCATGCCATTTTTGTCAAAATTTGACTTTATGGTGCCCATGAAAGGCTCCATGAGTCATGTCATGATATGTATGAGGTCATGGGAAGGTTTCATACAAAAGGAAATTTTAATTTTCATGAATTTTGGAAAATCATGCCATGATGCCTAAATTTGGATAAATATTTATGTAAATGTATGCTATGCTCCATGTGATGCCATGATGGAAGGATTTTGAATGCCATGATATGATGAAGGAAAATTTTATGTCATGTGGGCTCCATTTGGGCTTTTAAATTAATCATATGGGCTTTTGAAAAAAGCTTATGGGTATGGGCCTTTTAACCATGCACATAATGATTAAAATTTTGGAAATTGATCAATTGATCATGGGCCAATTAAACGGATTGGGAACTTTTTGAAATTGAATTTGGATATGTTGAATTTGATGTGAATTTAAAATTGGGGCATTTGATTGATCATGAAACTAAATTTGGGGATTTTTTGACTTTGGGTCAATTTGAGGCAATTCACTTGGACTTGGATTTGGAGTTTAGAATTGGGTTTAATTGGGCTTGAATTTGATTTCAATTAGATTAGTACATGATTAATTTGAGGTAAAAATTGAAAATGGGGAGATTTGAGATTAATTGGAGGCAAATTGGGGTGATTTGGTGACTTTTAGACACTTAGGGGAAAAATTGTGATTTTGGTAATTTCAAGAGTGAATTTGAAATTCACAATGTAATTTGTGCTTGCTAACCAAAGTGAGCGGATACGCAACATATTTATAGAGAAAACCATCAGGGAAACTGACGGCCGCTGAGAAAATTTGATTCAGTTTCTACATTTTAATTTTTAATTTTGATTTTGACTTTGATTTTAATTTTGATTTAGAGAAAATTTATTTACAGAAGGCAAAAATATGTGAAGAGATTGCATCGAGATGGAATGCACAGGGACTCACATCTAACTCAAAAGATATTAAAAGTGCAGAGAAATGAGAATGGGATGCCTTAACCCATTCAAGGTGGTTTTAAGCCAATTTCAAAAGATGAGAATAAAACACCGTGCTCCATTTAAGGTGGCTTTAAGTTTATCTTGAAAGATTTTGTGCAGAGAATCAGATGACATATGCCATTTAAGGTGGCCTTAAACCGACCTTGAAATATGAGAGTAGGGTGTCGTGTGATACGCCAAAAATATATTATTTTTAATGCTATATTTTATGATGATATCGCACTTTAAAGGTATTTTTCTTGTGTATTTGGTTGTATATACATCAAATTGAAGAATTTGGAATGATTAGAACAAAAGGAACAAAAATGGACCAAAATATAGCAAACCGGAGCAAATCGGGTCGAACCGGCGCACACCGGAGCCAAGGGGACCAAAACTGGGCATGTAAGTGCCTCTATCTGGCACTTAAGTACCCAAATATGGCACTCAGGTGCCACCAGATAGAGAGGGGCCGCTTAAGCGCACAAAAATTGGCGCTTAGGCGCCAAAGACGGTTTTCAACATATCTTCTAGAATGTACAATGAATTTGGACAATTTTTGAAGCATTGCTTCGTGTGTCTCTTGAAAAATTCATTGGAAATGAGAAAAGAGACTTTCTAGAAGAATTTGGGGTGGTTATATGGAGTTATGAAGAGTTACTTGAGGCACCATTATGGAAGATTCATTGAATCTGTACATTTTTTAAGAGACACTTAAGCATCTCTTGGAAAATTATAAAAACTTGGAAATGTTTTTGAAATAACTCTTGGACTCTTGAATCAATTGAAAAAGGAAAATAAGGCTTGGGGAAGAAGAAGAAAGCTTGGGCGTGAGCCCCAAGTGGGGTGGCAAGGTGAGAGAGAAAAAGAGGGAGTGAGAGATTTCTTCTTTTCTTTTCACTTTGTTCATGGAGAGGATTGTAAGGAGATTGCTTGTGCTATACAAGGAGAGATTGATTTACATTAGAGATAAGTATTTTCATTGTATTTTGATTTGAATTTAGTACTTTGTTTGTATGGTTTTGAAGTCTAGTTCAATGAAAAGTTCTTGTTGTTTCTCCGTGTGTAGTGAGTAGTTTTCTTTATTCTTCCCTCTTACAATGAATTAATATGCATGTGTGGGATATAGAATTGAGTAGAGTGAGAATATATTGTGATGATTTTAATTTGTTCTTTATTTACATGTAAACTTGATCAACTTGCATGTTAAAATCTGTTGTGGAAACATGTAAGATCTGGGATGGTGTTGTCTCAATCAACTGTGGTAGAATCACATGAGATTGTATGGATGAGAACGTAGTCCATATAATTGAGTGCAAATAAATAGGTAAATAATCTTTAATGGGTGTAGAATTAGAGGACTTTAGAGTGATAAGCTAAAGCCTCCTAATTTGGTTTATTGTTTTAGGTTTTGATGCGAGATGTTAGCCTCCAGGTGGAGGGATAAGAGGGAACTCTAGGGTGAGAGCTAGCATCTTCCCTGCCTAATCCGTCTTCAAAACTATTCAAACTTTAAATTAACTGATATTTTTTATAGCATATCTAGTAAGGGTAAAGAATATAATTGCTCCTATTTGTCACAATCTCTCTCACTACTTGTTTTGCTTTTACACATATTATTAATTTCACTGTATGAGGAAGAGTATTCTTAATATTGTAAACCCCACTTTTTGTTTTTTATTGAGTTATTTAGTTTAGAAGTAAAAGTTGTATTGTAGTGATAATTTTAGGATATAATCAAAACCAAACCTTTATCGACCTTCCAAGCTAGGGTGTGTTATTTTTACTAGAACTTCATTTGATAGCCACTGTTATTAACCTCGATCTATGTGGGATCGATATTCGAGGCTTAATCAAAAAGCCCTATATTACTTGATAACGATGCGTATACTTGCATAAAATCCCTAAAAATATAATTGAAATCTTACTTTGCTTAGGATCAAGTTTGGGGTCAAGTTTTTGTTGCCATTACAGGAGATTAAAATTTTCAAGTAGTGGTGTCAACTTCATAAATCCTTACATATAAAAAAAGTTGGGATCAAGTGTTTGGCACCATTGTGGGGGATTAATATCTTCAAGTAGCAGTGTCAACTTCATAAATCCTTACATATAAAAAATATCAGTATCAAGTTTTTGGTGCTGTTGCCGGTGATCGCAACGATTGATCTTGACTTTTAGGAAAATTATAGTTGAAGTAATTAGGATTAGACTTGGAAAACTGTATTGTCGTAAAAACTATTTTTGTGTGAAAGGTGTTTTATTTTTGTATGAAAAAGCGCTATGAAAAAACTATTTGAGTGAAAAATAAGGTACTTATGAAAATATTTTGTTGTGTTGAATATCTTTTTTGTTCTATTTGTTTAATTTTTAATGTGTTTTTTGTTGCGTTGTGTATGCAACATAAAGGATCTAAAGGACTTTTGCCTTATGATCCTAAGTTAAAAAAAGGAAAAAATTCAAAAAACAGAAAGTACTTAAAAAGCTAGAAATGGAAATGGAAAACACTCAAAAATTGAACCACGAATAGTAGGAAGTTCAATAACTTGAAAAATCATCATAAACCATTGAGGGATTATTTAAATCCAATGATAGAAAAAATTCACTTAAGTATACAAACCCCGATCATAGAAGCTGACTTATTTGAAGTAAATCCAGCAATTATCCAACTGGTGCAGAATAACCAGTTTGGGGGAACTCCTTCCGAGGATCTCTATTTACAATTATCAAGTTTTCAAGAACTTTGTGCTACATTTCATTATAATGGCATGTCCGACGATGATGTTAGACTAAGGTTTTTTCTTTTCTTACTAATGGATAAGGCTAAAATGTTGGGAGGAGTTAACTCAGAAATTTCTAGCTAAGTATTTTCCACCTTCAAAGAAGACTGAACTTAGAAACGATATTATCTCATTTTGTCAGTATAAAGAGGAATCAAAATAAAAAGTCTAGGAAAAATTTAAGGAACTCCTAAGAAAGTGTCCACACCATATTATGTTTGATTGGTTAATCATTCAAACTTATTACAATGAGTTAGTAGGATCCCTAAGGTCTACAATTGATGTTGGTGCTAGTGGATCATTAATGTCAAAACCATTTGATGAAGCATATGCGTTAATTTAAGAAATGGCTACAAATAAATTTCAATGGCCCTCTGCAAGGGTAAATCCTAAAAAGGTAGCCAGTGTTCATAATATAGATACGATTGTAATTCTTGCATCTCAAGTTGCTATAATATTAAAGAAGTTGGACCAACTTGGAATGAACCTGCTTGAATTTACTCCAGTATGTGAGGAAAGCTCATTAGGGCATATGATTGATTCTAAATTATCATATGAGACTTTAAATAACATAAACAACCCGTATTCTAACTTTTACAACCCAAGTTGGAAAAACCATCCTAATTTTAATTGGTATCATACTACTAGTAGAAGAAACCAACAATGGGGAAATAATCATACAAATCCTAATGGAAGTTGGAATAATCAATGGAACACAAACTATAGACCTTCATATTCACCGGACTCTAACAATGATCAACAATTTGAGGATAAGAAAATGTCTATAGAAGAAGTGGTATTGCAAATGGGAAACTAATTGTAAAGTCAAAATGTTGTGATTAGAAACATAGAGAATCAACTTGAAAAAATTGCTAATTCACTTAACACTGAAATCAACCTTCAAGAGAACAATAATGAACAAGTAGAAGCTGTCCAATTAAGAAGTGGAAGAGGGATAAAGGATGTGGTTAGAAAAGAGAAAGAAGTTGTGAGAGAAACAAAGAAAACTAAAAGACCTAAAGAACATGTTTCTAAGGATTTGGAAAATTTAATATCTCCAACTAAAATCAATTTAGAAAGACCACCACCTCCCTTTCCTCGAATACTTAGACAGTATGAGTTGGATAAACAATTTTTAAAGTTCATGGAAGTACTTAAGAAGTTAACGATAAATATTTCTTTCGCTGAAGCTTTGGAATAGATGTCAACTTATAAAAAATTTATGAATGAGATATTAAAAAAGAAAAGGAAATTTGGGGATTACGAGACAGTTACACTAAGTTAGGAGTGCAGTGCTATATTTCAAAAAAAGCTTTCTAAGAAACTTAAGGATCCTAATAGCTTAACAATTCCTGGTGTATTTTGAGAAAGATTATGTGGAAAAGCTTTATGTGATTTAGGATCGAGCATTAATGTGATGCCTCTATCAATATTTAGAATGTTTGGTTTAGCTGATATTTCTCCCACTATAGTAACCCTTCAGTTAACTGATCGATCTATCATTTATCCAAAAGGGGTATAGAAGATGAGCCTGTTAAAGTAGATAAATTTATCTTTCCTTTGGACTTTATTGTATTAGAAATGAAGGAAGATAAATAAAATCTAATTATTTTAGGGAGACCTTTCCTTATTACTAGACAAGCTATGACAGAAGTGCAAAAAGGAGAGTTGACTATGAATATTAATGACCATGAAGCCACTCTTGATGTTTTAAAGACTACGAATTATTCAGCTGAGAGAAAATATGATGATTGTTTTTGGATGGATAATATTGATTATCTAAGTAAAGACCATTTCTAAGAAATTTTTTAGAGTAAATTAACAGATGAGATCAAAATGGATTTTCATGATGAGTTGAAAACATTGTTTAAAGAAAACTGTATGTATGTTCAGAAGAGGTGCAAAATGATGGACGATACCAAAAATAGTAAACTCTTAACTCCGTATGTTAAGAAACCTCATGAACTTAAGATGAATGTACCCCATACTCGACTCAATCATAAGAACTTGAATTGAATGATGAAATTAGAACAAGATCTCCTAAGAAACAGTTATTCAAAATCACTAAATGGCATATTTCGTGGTATACAAATAAAATAAATGAGATTCTGATGTTGGGGCAACCAGAGTAAACATTGGATAAATCGGGTCATCGATGTTAGACCAAGCGCTTCATGGGAGTTAACCCATGGTTATCTTTGTTATCTGTTTAGTGTGATTGTTGTTATGTTGGATTGGATAATAGTGAGATGTTGGACTTTGATTTGTGTTTGATGTGTAAGAGTGGATTGGATTAATGTTGTGAGGTAATTCCTTCGTCATGTCAATATTTGTATATGATTTTGGATAGTAGTAGGTTGACGAGTATGTTACGACTTAGTTCTCAACAGGAGTTGAACATTACCTTGAAGCTTGTAGAGTTTAAACTTAGACCACTCCATGTCAACTGTATTACTTCCTTTATCTGACTTTGTCTTCACCGGGTAAGTTCATAAACTTACTTAGTGAGCAACATCTGGATGAACTGCACTATTTTTATTTACCAAATTGTGTATACCTTAGACTTAGAGTAACCTTAAAATTGGCAACACATGAGGAAATTCTAGTCCATGGGTGATAATGATATAAGGTTTTATAATACACCCAAGTTATTAGTGTAGTTTCTTCTATTATAAATTGAAAGTAAGGAGGGGAAATGTGAGTAGAAGGGAGAATGAATAAACCTCAGTTGTTGTTTGTTTATGAATATGTGAATCTATGTATTGGAGTTTGTGTGTCTAGGTTTGTGAGTCAAGTTGAATGAGTCATTGGAGATGACAAAACTTATCTTAATATCTTAAACTTGTTAGCATCTAATAATTCCCTTATAAAGTTTAAAATTTGTTCTTGTTTAATCTTCAGATTGTACCTGTTCTACTATTTAAAACTCTTTTATTGTGTTATGTCATACATGTTTAGGCTAGATTTACTTTCTACTGCAATATTCTACCATGTGTTATTTGTTGATATTTTTGTAGGATGTGTAGTAAATTGTAAAAGTGATCTTTCCCTGCCGCATATTTTTGTACTTCATTGTTACACATGTTTGAGCTTAAGTTTGAAGAGAAAAGAAAAATGTTTCAAATTTAAACCTTACTTGTTTTCAAAAGTACTACAAATAAATTTGTATATTATTTGTAATTATTATTGTTATGTGGAGTCACCTTAAGGATGTTAGAGTTTTATGTATAAAACTGGAGTAGGAAAACTTAGTTGATATTTTTAGTGAAAAGGGTGAACCTAGAGTTAAGGATATTTATTGGAGAGCTTGGGAAAATGAATAACTATATTTAGTAGGAAAAATTCTATTTTTTTTAAAATTAGGGATTTTTTGAATTTTTATTTTCAAACATTTAAGGCTCTTTTAGAAAGTATTTTTAAATAATAAAATAAAAAAATACATATTTTCAAGTGAAGGAAAGTAATAAGTTTTAACTTTAGAGAAGGATAGTGGAATTCAAAATTATTTAAGGACTTCTCCAGATATAGTAATTCTCACATACAAAAAAAAAGAAAAACAAATAAATGGATAAAAAAGATCCTGAAAAGTAAAAAGAAAATGAAAAAAAAGAAAAAAAAAGTGAGGAAAAGCTTGAGGAGAGGTCCTAATCAAAAATTGGTTTCAGTCTTTCTAGAGTAAAGAACTTAGAACAATCCTAAACTTGATTTTTATACTTATATTAGTAAAAATTATTTTTAAGAGAGTTCTTAAGTTTAAAAAGTAAAGTTCACACGATCCGAAGTTTGAAAAATCAACAAATATTTCTAAACTAGATAGGAAAATAAATTTCCAAGTTTGATGATAAATATTTTAGACCCTGGGCTAGTCTGATTCACTAGAAGTTCTTCTAATTTGAACTATCAAACTTTTAGAATAAAATTGTATCTAAAGGATGACCCATTAACTCTAATCTACATAAATTATTTTAAAAATGTAGTAGTACTTCAGGACAAGTAATGTTTAAATTTGGGGGATTTTGATATGTCTAAAAATGTACTATTTCTCATGCTATATTTTATGATGATATTGCACTTTAAAGGTATGTTTTCTTGTATTTTTGGTTGCAGATACATCAAATTGAAGAATTTGGAGTGATTGTAGCCAAAGGAACAAAAATGGACCAAAAAAAAGCAAACTGGAGCAAATCGGGTCAAATCGGGGCACACCGGAGCCAAGGGGACTGAAAATGGGCACTTAAGTGCTTGTGCCCATCACTTAAGCACCCAAATATGGTGCTTAGGCGCCACCAAATAGAAAAGGGGACGATTAAGCGGCCAAAAATCAGAGCTTAGGCGCCAAAGACAGTTTTCAACATATCTTCTAGAATATACATCGGATTTGGATGATTTTTTAAGTGTTGCTTCATGTGTCTCTTGAGAAATTTATTGGAAATGAAAAAAGGGACTTTCTAGAAGAATTTTTGGTGGTTATATGGATTTATGAAGAGTCAATTGAGGCATCATTTGGAAGATTCATTGAATCTGTACATATTTTAAGGACACTTAAGCATCTCTTGGGAAATTATAAAAAAGGCTTGAAAATGTTTTTAAAATAACTCTTGGACTCTTGAATCAATTGAAAAAGGAGAAGAAGGCTTGGAGAAGCAGAAGAACGCTTGGGCGTGAGCCCCAAGTGGGGCGATATGGTGAGAGAGAAAGAGAGAGTGAGAGATTTCTTCTTTTCTTTTCACTTTGTTCTTGGAGAGGATTGTAAGGAGATGCTTTGTGCTATACAAGAAGAGTTTGATTTACATCAGAGATAAGTATTTGCATTGTATTTTGATTTGAATTTAGTATTTTGTTTTTATGGTTTCAAAGTCTTGTTCAATGAAAAGTTATTATTGTTTCTCCATATGTAGTGAGTAGTTTTCGTTACTCTTCCCTCTTATAATGAATTAGTATGTATGTGTAGGGTATAGAATTGAGTAGGGTGAGAATATATTGTGATGAATTTACTTTGTTCTTCATTTACATGTAAACTTGGTCAACTAACATCTTAAAATTTGTTGTGAGAACATGTAAGATCCGGGATGGTGTTGTCTCAATCAACTGTGGTAGAATCTCATGAGAATATATGGATGAGAATGTAGTCCATATAGTTGAGTGTAAATAAATAAAGAAATAATCTTTAATGGTATAGAATTAGATGACTTTAGAGTGACAAGCTAAAGTCTAATTTGGTTTATTATTTTAGGTTTTCATGCGAGATGTTAGCCTCTAGGTGGAGGGATAAGAGGGAACTCTGAAGTGAGAGCTAGTATCTTCCCTGCCTAGCCCGTCTTCAGAACTATTCAAACTTTAAATTAACCAATGTTCTTTATAGCATCTCTGGTAAGGGTAAAGAATATAATTGCTCCTATTTGTAACAATCTTTCTAACTACTTATTTTACTTTTACACATGTCACTATTTTCATTGTATGAGGAAGATTACTTCTAATATATTAAAGCCTACTTTCTGATTTTCACTAAGTATTTTAATTTAGAATTAGAAGTAGTATTGTAGTGATAATTGTAGGATATAACCAAAAATAAACCTTTGTCAATCTTCCAAGCTAGCGCATGTTATTTTAAACTAGAACTTCTCTTGAAAGCCATCGTGATTAACCTGGATCTTTGTGGGATCGATATTCGGGGCTTAATCAGAAAGCCTATATTACTTGATAACGATAAGTATACCTGTGTAGAATCCCTAAAAATATAATTAAAATCTTACTTTGCTTGGGATCAAGTTTGGTATCAAGTTTTTGGTGCCATTACTGGGGATTAAAATCTTCAAGTAGTGGAAACAACTTCATAAATCCTTACATATAAAAAATATTGGGATCATCGTGCTCTTTCTAAGGTGGTCTTAAGCCCATCTTGAAGGTACTGCGTATAGAATCAAAAGTTGTATTTGGCCGGCGACTTTATATATGCTTAAGAATATAAGATAAATATGGACGTAATAACTATTCAATAATTGTAAAGTCACTCTTATCAATGCAAGTATACGTATCCCTCAAGGAATATAGGGCTTTAATGGAGTCCTAGATCTTGATCCCACAAGGAGTGGTTTAGAACTGCGAACTAAGATTTTAGAAAAGCAATACTTTAATCGCAACAACGAAGTTCAAATTGCTTATATGTCACTAATAGGCAATTGAAATAAATATATAATTTAAATAACTAATAAATAACTAATGATACTAATGAGGGTTTAAATGTGATATTCAATATATAAGAATTCTCCTTGTCAAGAAATTATAGTAAATGGATAAAGTGAATTGGTTCAAATTATATTGTGCCAAATAGGAGCATACCTATTCTTTACATCGGTCCAGGCATAACAAACATTGAACAATCCTATGCTTGGTTACTGATTCTGCAGCTAGGCGAATAAAGTGAATCAGTTCAAATTGTATTGTGCCAAATAGGAGCATACCTATTCTTTACCCTTTAAGGCATAAAGAACATTGCTTATCATTTGCTTGTTTACTGAATCTGTGGCTAGGCTGGGAAGATACCGACTCTCACTTCAGAGCTCTCACGTTCCCCTCGCCTGAGGGCTAACATCTACACTTCTACACCTAAATGATAGGCTGAATTGGGGATTTTAGTCTACCACTCTAAAATCTCCAATTCTACGCCCGATAATATTATTTCCCTATTTATTTTCACCCAACTTCCAAGGTCTTTGACCTCCCTGAATCTTTGATGTAATCTTCAATTTAATTGTAAAACTCAACATATTTTAATAAATCAATTGGCCAGATTGAAAGTAAATTAAGATCGAAGTGAANTATTTTAATCGCAACAACAAAATTCAATTTGCTTATCTGTCACTAATAGACAATTGAAATAAATAATAATTTTAATAACTAATAAATAACTAATGTTACTAATGAGGGTTTGATTTTTATTCAATATATAAGAAAGAATTCTTCTCCTTGTCAATAAATTATAGTGAATGGATAAAGTGAATTGGTTCAAATTATATTGTGTCAAATAGGAGCATACCTATTCTTTACCNGCATACCTATTTTTTACCCTTTGGTCCAGGCATAAGGAACATTGACTAATCCTACGCTTGTTTACTGAATCTGCGGCTAGGCTGGGAGGATACCGGCTCTCAATTTGGAGCTCCCACGTTCCCCTCGCCTGAGGGCTAACACCTACACTTCAACACCCAAACGATCGGACCAAATTGGAGATTTTAATCTGTCACTCTAAAATCTTCACTTTAGTTGTAAAACTTAACATATTTTAACAAATCAATTGGTCAGATTGAAAGTAAATTAATATTGAAGTGAAAAGATCATCACAATTTATTAAACATTTTTATGGCTTCACCAATTCAAATTACCATTTCTAAGTGAAAAGATCATCACAATTTCTGAAACATTTTCAAGGCTTCACCAATTCAAATCATCATTTCACAAATCTCAAGACAAGGAGAAAGACAGAGAAAACGCTCAGATCTCATGGGAAAAATGCAACAAAACTCAGAGTTCATATATAAAATTAAAGTCATACAAACTACAACAAGTAAATAACTTATCTCTAATTTCTCCTAAGAACAGTCCTCAAAGTTCCTCTGAATCTCTTTCTTTCTTTACAGCACTCAAAATTCCTCTTCGAAGTAGCAATGAGGAAGAAATCTCTCACTTTCCCTCCACTCTTACAATCTCCCAAAGAATTCCTCACACTTTTTACACTCTAATAAACACTAATGAAACCATTCTAACCTCCTGGAACTCTAGACTCTCTTCCAAACCCCCCCTTTTTTTCTCATCAACTTTCGGCCAAAATAGTCTTTTAAAGTTGTGGATAAGCTTTCCCAAGAGTTGCCTAAGCATCGCTTCAAAATTTGGCCTTATCCAAAGCTTGAGTAGGCATAACCACCGAGCTCGCCATCGGCAGCCTCGAGGGCGCCGTCGGCGGACTTCTAGAGAGTTTTGTCTTGGAGCCTTGGCAAAAACTTGCCGTCGGCAGCATCGATGGTACCTTCGGCGGCGTCGATGGCGCCATCGGCGCCCTTAGTTCAAATTTCCACATTTTGGTCCTTTTCGCTCAAAATTTGCTCCTTTTTGCATCTTTTTGCTCCATTGACCATAATTCATCATTCCTGCAATAAAACATCAAAAATACCTTTCTTTAAAGTGTAATATCATTAAAAAAATATAAAATAGGTATGAAAATCTCAACATATTTTCCTTTAGTCAAAATCCCCCAAACTTAACTTTTACTTGTCCTCGTGTAATTTTAGTGCTATATAAAAGTTATGATCTACTACAGTAAAGTTTTAATTCAGAAATACTATAAGTTTGATTTAAATAAATATCATAGTGAGATTTTCAGAAAAAATTCAAGTAATTAAATTAACTTTGTAGCCACAAGATTATCTAGTCATCAAGTTTAAGAGTTCTAGTTTTTTATTCATTTCAAGAATAACTATATGTTGCAATATTAAGTCACTTAGAATATCTAAAAAATAGGAACTTTAAGAGATCTCTACTAGTAAAAGACGTATTCCATAAATTTAAGTTCAGGAATGTATTTAAGTTTTCCCTTTAGGTATGTCAGTGAAGCCAATTTTTGATTAGGCATATCCTCAAGTTTTCCCTTATGTTTTTTCTTTCTTTTTTGTTTTTCATTTAGATTGCTTTCAATCCTATATATTTTTCTTTTCTTTTCAGGGATTGTTTTCAATCCTTTCTTTCTTCTTTTTCAAATGAGGATTACTATATCTGGATAGCCTTTAATGATTTTGAACTTCACTTTTCTTTCCCAAAATTTGAAACTCAAAGCGTTCCTTTACCTTATAAATATTTCATAGATTTTACATCATTGAGCCTCAATTTTTGCTTCTCAAATGAATTTCCAGATTCTTAATACTTCAAAATATAGTTTCTTTTACTCTAAATAGTTAACTATAATCTTATTCTCTTATACTAAATATCTTAAGTTACAAAATTAATTTTCATTACAAAAATATTTCCTTAAGTCTACCATAATATTTAAATAGCTACAAAAATATAGTTACCTGAATTAAATTNATATAAATAATTTTTGAAAATATTGAAATAGAGGACATCTAATAGTTAATCTTTTTCTTCCCTCCCCCAAACTTAAATTTTTAAATATGAAATAATGCAGGTGGAAAGGAAAACTATAAATATAAATCATACCTCAGTATTGTAGGCATTTTCATCATTCTGAAATTTTTGGGCCTTCTCAAATTTTTACTTCACCTGGCCTGTAATATTAGGAGCTTTCTACACATATAAATCAGCCTTAAAATTTTTACTTCACCTGGTCTGTAGTATTAGGAGCTTTCTACACATATAAATCATTAGAGGCTACTTCACCTGGTCTGTAATATTAGGAGCTTTCTACACAAATAAATCACTCAAGGAATTTATGGGTAATGAAATTTTGAAACAAGTATAAAACTAAAATGTTAAACAAGCACAATATTTTTTAACACAACCACAAAACTAAACAAAACAATTACAATTAAAATGCAAAAATAAAGATCACATTACATTACAATCTACAAAATACTACTCAACATCTATTAAACTACACATGCACATTTAACTATAACACTAACTTGATGACAAAAATTAAAATTATCCAAGTATAACGTAATACTAAAAATGAAATTCCAAATACACAAGCATTCATTTCTATTACAAACAAAATCACAAAAATAAAAGTACAAATATAAGTGCATCAATTACGTTCAAATATCAAAATCCCAAGCTATATCTTCATCGTCTTGATCAGCAGGTGGATTGGGCTGATATTGATTATATCGGGGGCACTCAGAAAAATTAACATGAGGCTCACCTCTGTAGTGTCGGGCCTGAGCTTCATAATAAGCTATCTCAAAATTTGAATGCCTCCGAAGATACTCGCTATCGTAATCATGTCGACGTTCTAAACCTCCAATCCTTTCATTTATTAATTTGATGATTTTCCGCTGCAAGGTCAACTCATTCATTAAATCAGAGAGGGTAGGGGAACTAGAAGGTGGAAGATCATAATTGTAGAGGGAACATCTCTACTAATAAAAGGTTCTTGACTTCTACTCCTAGTTCTCCATTTCTCATGGGATTCATAGGTTTTCAAATTAGCCTTACTAATAAGTTTCATAGGGTAAACCCATTCTTCATCTGCAATCTCTACTCTATAAAGTTTGCAAATTGTATAAATAAGTCCAGAATGTCCTAGACCTCCACTAGTCTCACTCCTCGCCGTAGTCAATATATTCTTAAGAATAATTTTCCCCACATTTATAGTTATATTATTCTGAATACAGAAATTTAGAATAGTTCTATCTCTAGTTACCTCACTATGGTGATAGGTCGTTAACAGAGTAGAGGAAATAAAATAGTGCCACGTCTTAGAGGTGGCATTCAACATGGAAGCAAGAAAATTTATCCATTCTCGCTGGTTTATCTTCCATGTTCCTTTCTCATCAGTGAGAAAGTTGATCACATCATTGAGGGGGCCTTCAGTACTAAAGGATTTAGAGTGGCAGCTATAAGAATCGGGGACTTCATAAAAAGTGTTGATGCGGGCAGCAGTAAACTCAACAGGAAACCCACACACTTGAACGATTCTGTCATCAGAATAAATTACATTAGCGTAGAACTCCTTTACAACGTTTTTATCAACTTTATTGGTGGTGTAAAAAAGTTTTCCCACCTCCACTCGGCAATAACTCATTCAATTTCTCCTCCCGGACTTTCAGAAACTCGATCTTGTATGCACTTTTTCCCTTTAAATATGAAAGTAAACTTTGTTTGAGCCATCGCATTGACGAAGCGAGACTCGTCAAACTCAACCCGTCTCTTTTGATGTAGGGTCATTTCAATCTAATCATTTTATAGAAAATTTCTAAAAACTACTTCAAATATGCAAATCATAGCTTTCAATAGTAATTCTAAGAGTTCAACACTAAGATCCATGAATTTCTTCCCAAATTTTCTTCACATTTTCAAATTTTTTGGATCTCCTTAATGTGGAAGAAATCCATGGTGGAAATCAAATATTTTTAGCTTGGAGTGAAGAAGTCCTCAATGTGGAAGAAATCCATGGTGAAAATCAAATATTTTTAGCTTGGAGTAAACCTCTTACCTAGAGATGATCAAATCCGGTGTCAAAAAGCATTGAAATCGCCTCCCAATCCAAGATTCTTCAAGCCCTGGTTTGAAAATGGCATTTTTAGGAGGAAGGGGATGATGAATAGTAGAGGTTGACTGGTCAAAATTGCAGTTCAAGGTAAATTTTGGTGAGCTCGCCATCGGCGGGGTCGAGGGCGTCGTCGGCGTGCTCTATTAGAATTTAAATCCTAAGCCTCGGGAAAATCTCACCGTCGGCGGCGTCGAGGGCGCCGTCGGTGGGCTCTATTGATTTTGTCCAAATTCCAGATTTTAACGATTTTGATAAATTCCAAGCCTTAATGACATCTTTTTAATCATTATATACATAATTTTATGTGACAAAATGATGTACTTAGCACATATAAACTTTCACAACACAAAACATCACATTTATGTATAAATTCTAAGGGGTACAATGTACGTTACATAACACACCTAAGTTTGGTATTTTCTCAACCTCAATACATTAATTCAGCGTTGCAATCCAAGCC
>JXCR01136971.1:0-11367 GCA_002079205.1 Phalaenopsis hybrid cultivar
TGTAAACAACTTTAAACAAAGCCACTACAAGAGTAGCCTAAGTAGGATAAGCTGTGGAAATATTATGATTGGGAACGGTGACTTGTGTAGTCATTTTTGTAGGCAAATCACGTGGTGGAAGTACTTTGTCACTTCAGAGGTTGACTTCCAGAACATCTTTAGCAGAATTTGGCGTGGCTTCAATAAATGGTTTTGTAGTATTTTGAGTTTCTTCTTGAGATGTTTCAAAATCGAATGGTTCCAACTCAATTCTAGTAGTCGTACGCTTAAAGTTGAGGATAAGGGTATCACCTTCAGAAAAGGAGTCATCACTTTCATGAGTTTTTTTTTATATATTCTTTTATGACTTGAGACTTACTATTATTATTATTAGATTCATTGGGATTTTCACAGCTATTTGAATTATTACTTGAGTTAACCGACAAAGATTCATTAGAATTATACAAGATATAACCAGAACCACTATTTATTTTATCATTGGTCTCAGAGGGACAAAAATAAAAGTTAGCACAAAACAAAACCCAAAAAGTTTTGAAATTAGGTTCTAAGTAACATAATTATAATAAGACATCAATTAAACCCAAATTCTAATTCAAAATAAAAGAAAATAGAGCCCACAAGAACGAGTGGCCAAACGGGCGGGTAAATTCCAGTACCACATCCCCTCCCGCCTAAGCGAGACTATCTCATGTCAATAATATTCTTTCTATTTTTTTTTTAATTAATGTGTCATTATATCTATTAATATTTTATTTTGCTAGCAACTCTCTGCATGTAAAGATTGCACATTATACTTAAAAAAAGATAATGGTTTAGTCCTTGACATAAATGGAAGCTATAAATGATGTGGTTCATCACTTACATGTGGTTGTTTATATTGGTCTTATTATACTTATATAAAGTCTTATTAAGCCTTTTATACTCATAGGGTGAATCAATTTCTACAATTACTTCATTATAAATTAGATAAAATTGCTCATAAAACAGGCAATGCCCACCACCATGCCATCACCCCCAATAAATACAAACTCTTATGATTTATAATAATAATAGTAGTAATAATAAATAATAATAAAAACAATAAGAACAACTCCCATCTAACTGCTTCCCACTAGAGTTGTAAACGAGCCAAGCTTGAGTAAGCTCAGCCTTGGCTCGTGTTTGGCTTGTTTGAAATTTTTTCTATCTGAAATTGGCTCGTGTTCAAAATTGCTTGTGAACAGCGTGTTCGTGTTCAACTCAACTTACACATTCTTTTTCATGTTCAGCTTGTGTTCAGCTCGAATTGACTCATTTAAATTAATTAGAAAAATAGACGTAGCTCGTTGGATTCAAACCTACACCATTTATATATAATAAAAGGCACTGAACATGACAACTGTGGTGATTTAAATATAGATATAAATATATAGAATATATTATTATATAAATAATAATATAATTTCCTTAGTTTGAGCTAAAATGAGCGGAACCTGACCGAACAAAAGGTTATTCATTTTCAGCCCATTTATAATTTGAGTTTGAAAATTTTATGTGTTCAGCTCGCTTAATGAACGATTCGAGCACGAGTTATTATCAGGTCAAACACAAGCTGTTCACGAACAAGAAGCTTTTTGACAGCCCAACTTCCCACTCCACCATTCATGAGCATGTAAAGCTCCCTTGATTGAGAAATGGAGCAAGTTAACTATCATATTCTTTGGTTCTTCAAGAATTCAGAGAAGGGCTTAGCCTCCCTTCTCTCTTCATCTCAGTAAAATAAAGACACCGTAATGGCCTTCATCCATCCTCTCTGTCAAAGTTTTGAAGAACAGCAGAACGAGAATACATTTACCAAGAATTCACATTAAGTCCATATTTCAACTTGGGTATTCAAAAACAGTAAATGCTCCTCCAGCTTGCTTTACCTTCAAATTCCACTGATCAGCTAAAACAACCATTTTTTTTAACATGATACTAAGGCGAGCTGGAAACCAAGCACACCAGACCTCAGTTTTAATGGAGCAAGGCTTAATTCATACTCTAAAGCTAAGAATCCGTCAGGGTCACGATACTTTTTATTAGAAAACATCATAAGATTTATTAGAAGATTTTTGAAGTTTTTTTATTTATTATGTTGCCTTTTCTGTTTTTTTTAATATATATTTTCTATATTATGCCTTTCCCTTCTTTTGGGTGTTATTAGAAAAAATTTGGGTACTATATCTTTCCTTTTCTATACCCTTGTAGCATGTATTTATATCACTTTTTCTACTGAATAAGATTACCCCGCGCTATTCTTAAATCTAACACTTTTAAATTAGTACCGAAATGTATTAATGCCATATAAAAGTATGAACTCAAATCTAAAAAAGAGCTGTGAAAAACAAATACTTATATGTTAAGATAAAAACTGGTTCCCAAGCTTAAACAGGCTTCATTTTTTGTGATCTCTACATACAAAAAGACCCAATCAAGGGGGGTCATCCAGTCCATAACCAACTGAAAAATGCATTACGACTTACAATTTTAGCATTAATAAAAAAGAAAAAGATAAAATAGATTACCTGAAGAGAGAGCGAACGGCTTCAAGAATTTTATGCTTCTTCAGTTCTCCATCTACTTCAGAATGCGCTCGCATAAGTAAGCAGAACCCCAAAAGATGAAGACGCTTACACAAGCCACTATCGCCATGCCAAGAACTTAAGGACACCTTTGCCTTATTAGAATAGGCATCTAGTATAAGAAATAGATTCTATTAAAAAAGGGGATTCAGGTCAGTTGCTTAAAAAAATCATACTTAAGCCTAGTATATATAGATTACTGAATATAAAAATAATTCACCTCAGCGGCTTCATACTGTCCATGTCTAAGCAGAAGGGAAGCTAACTCGATAATGGGTATAGATGCGATTGAAGACTCATTACCAGAAACTCCCCGCACAACCAAGCTGGTAAACTTCCAAACAGACTGGATGAGCTTGTCGGTACTCAAAAATGATTTTAAAAAGTTTGTTTCACCTTCAGGGAAGCATGGAAAACCAAGCAAAAGAGCCAATGTACAGCCAGACGAAGAGAGCTTTCCATCCCACTGTCTTTTGTCAGCTTTGCTACCTAGATTTATGAGAAAGAAGTATCAGCAAGTGATTCTACAAAAACATAATATACCAAGACCACTGAGAACCAACTTGTCAGAAATCTGACACGGTAGCTAACTTCCCCATCCTGCAGAATCCTGCAGATTCTGTGCTCCTGCAATCGGGGGATGGGGGTCGGGCGCGAGTCCCAGCCCGTGAAAGCTGCTTTGTGAGATATTCTGCCCCCTTATCAAACTCAATGCAATTTTTTTCTCTTCTAGCCTTATTTCCTATTCTTTTTCTTCTAATTAGACTTATTTCTACATAAGAGACTATTTATATGTTTGTTTGTTTTTTTAAGGGACTTTTTCCATTGTTTCTGTGTTTGGAGACATTTTCTATTTTTGGCTCTTTGGGGTGTTGTATTCTTTCCTTTTGCAAGTGATGTGTCTACATCTTTCTCGGGAATGGGTGGTGGAACCTCCTTGTTATACAATCCGGTGTCAAAATTCATATGTTTTTCCACAAAAAATAAGGCAAACACAATATTTCTTTAGCAATCCAAATACTTCAACAAGAATACAATGATAAATACCTACAATTTGAGAGGTAGGTGATGACTCCCAATTCCTACGATTCGAGAGATAGAAAATCTCTCCCAAACCCTAAACCGAAGACTCACAATTCAATTTCATGCACAGCCTTAACCGTAGACATAACAAGCCTATTCATACCAAACAAGAATAATAACAATAGAATAAATTGCCCTTAGGCATAGAAAAGACAAATTTGCCCCTTAGATTAGGCATCCACGAAACAATACTCCCCTTCCTCAAAGCACATTATCCTCAAAGTGGGAAAAAGTGAGTGTTCCTCATCGCCCACAATTATCTATATCTCTTCATTCTCAGCCTCCTCGTCATGCACTATGAGAACTTGTAATTTTCGATCCTTGCAACGATGTCGGATAAATGTCTCATCACACTGAAAACATAACATATTTCTCCCAAATTCCTGCCTCTATAAGGTTCTTGAGTGTTGCTCCCGGTCGTGGTCCATTCATGCAACCCCCTCTAAACTTCTACTATTTGAGCATTTAGTATCGTCATAGTTGTAGCAGTTCAGTACAGTGTTGCTCTTGTTGGCCTTCTTCATCTGATTCTTGTCCTCTACCATTTGAGCTAGCTCCATTATCTCCCTCAATCTCCGTAATCTCAATAGTGAGAGTGACGCTTGTATGTTGGGTTTTAGGCCCTTCATGAAATTTTCCTCCAGTCTTGTTTCAAATCCCGCTCAACTTCGACAATAGCTCAAATCTCTCGAGTATTCTATGGCAGTTCCCTCCTAAGCCAAGGCNCACTGAGAACCAACTTGTCAGAAATCTGACACGGTAGCTAACTTCCCCATCCTGCAGAATCCTGCAGATTCTGTGCTCCTGCAATCGGGGGATGGGGGTCGGGCGCGAGTCCCAGCCCGTGAAAGCTGCTTTGTGAGATATTCTGCCCCCTTATCAAACTCAATGCAATTTTTTTCTCTTCTAGCCTTATTTCCTATTCTTTTTCTTCTAATTAGACTTATTTCTACATAAGAGACTATTTATATGTTTGTTTGTTTTTTTAAGGGACTTTTTCCATTGTTTCTGTGTTTGGAGACATTTTCTATTTTTGGCTCTTTGGGGTGTTGTATTCTTTCCTTTTGCAAGTGATGTGTCTACATCTTTCTCGGAAATGGGTGGTGGAACCTCCTTGTTATACAATCCGGTGTCAAAATTCATGTTTTTCCACAAAAAATAAGGCAAACACAATGTTTCTTTAGCAATCCAAATACTTCAACAAGAATACAATGATAAACACCTACAATTTGAGATGTAGGTGATGACTCCCAATTCCTACGATTCGAGAGATAAAAAATCTCTCCCAAACCCTAAACCGAAGACTCACAATTCAATTTCATGCACAGCCTTCACCGTAGACATAACAAGCCTATTCATACCAAACAAGAATAATAATAATAAAAGAATAAATTGCCCTTAGGCATAGAAAAGACAAATTTGCNGTGGTGGAACCTCCTTGTTATACAATCCGGTGTCAAAATTCATATGTTTTTCCACAAAAAATAAGGCAAACACAATATTTCTTTAGCAATCCAAATACTTCAACAAGAATACAATGATAAATACCTACAATTTGAGAGGTAGGTGATGACTCCCAATTCCTACGATTCGAGAGATAGAAAATCTCTCCCAAACCCTAAACCGAAGACTCACAATTCAATTTCATGCACAGCCTTAACCGTAGACATAACAAGCCTATTCATACCAAACAAGAATAATAACAATAGAATAAATTGCCCTTAGGCATAGAAAAGACAAATTTGCCCCTTAGATTAGGCATCCACGAAACAATACTCCCCTTCCTCAAAGCACATTATCCTCAAAGTGGGAAAAAGTGAGTGTTCCTCATCGCCCACAATTATCTATATCTCTTCATTCTCAGCCTCCTCGTCATGCACTATGAGAACTTGTAATTTTCGATCCTTGCAACGATGTCGGATAAATGTCTCATCACACTGAAAACATAACATATTTCTCCCAAATTCCTGCCTCTATAAGGTTCTTGAGTGTTGCTCCCGGTCGTGGTCCATTCATGCAACCCCCTCTAAACTTCTACTATTTGAGCATTTAGTATCGTCATAGTTGTAGCAGTTCAGTACAGTGTTGCTCTTGTTGGCCTTCTTCATCTGATTCTTGTCCTCTACCATTTGAGCTAGCTCCATTATCTCCCTCAATCTCCGTAATCTCAATAGTGAGAGTGACGCTTGTATGTTGGGTTTTAGGCCCTTCATGAAATTTTCCTCCAGTCTTGTTTCAAATCCCGCTCAACTTCGACAATAGCTCAAATCTCTCGAGTATTCTATGGCAGTTCCCTCCTAAGCCAAGGCACGGAATTGCAAGTGTATGTCTCTTTCTTGAATTACTCGAAAACATTATAATAAGCAATTCTTGAATTCTTCTCACGAATAAATCAAATATCTAGCCTCCCTCCACTTAAACCAGGCTAGAGCTTTACCTTCCAAACATAGTCTTGCCACCATGTGTTTCTCCTCCCCATCTAATCCATTCACCGCGAAGTATCACTCCGACTGATACACCCAACCATGTGTGTCTTCCCCTTGAAGATCGGCATCTTCAACTTCCTAATTCTAATATCTCCACCCCAATATCTTCTAACTTGTTTCTCCCCATATATCGAGAATAAAACTCCCTCCTTCAATCAAAGTCATATCCCCTCCCCGATTCTCTTCTTTCTTCTTTGTGTTTCACCATACTTCTTACATAATCTTTTCTCCATATTTCAGCCCAATCGCCTCCATCAGAAATTTCTAATTCACCACTAATTGGAGCCCTGGGAGGGGGTTCGTGATAGTGGATGTTTTCCTCATGTTCCTTACGTTCGATCTTATTTCCTTTGGTTTTGCAAATTGAGCCGTCGGCGAGGTCATGGATTGCATCTCAATGAACAACCATAACATCCCTCGAATTTTCCCCATACTCTCAAATCAGTCCTTCATTCGGTTCTCCAAGGAAGAAAATCGGTCCTCTTTAGTGGCGAAATTTCTTCCATCACAGATCTGATTTGGCTAATCTCTTTCTCCAATTTATTCTCCAAATCATCTACTTTCTTTGTTGCCATCTCTTCCAGAAAATTTTTCAATCCCAAAGGCAAAAAAATTTTATACCCGAAAATCCCGTCATCTATTTAATCTTATCTAGTCAAATTAATATTAACCTAAAATATCTTCTTGAATTAGCATAAAGTTTTATATATCCTAAAATATTTTCTAATTAATTTAATAGTCTAATCAACCTAAAACATTTCCAATCCAATTAACTTGATACTCTAACCAATCTAAAAAAATTCTCTAACAAATTAAATAAATAATTTTAAAAAAGGGGAAGGAAGGGGAACTAAGCATGTGTGCATATGAATGTTTCATGCATGTGTATATGTTTAAGTATATTTGTATGCTTTAATATGTGTGAATGTTCATGTGTGCAATGCTATTTAGCATTTGTGGTGCGCAGGTGTACATAAGATGCATGTGTGTATGTTAAGTTATATATAACTACATGAGCGTAAATGGGTTATGTAAGAGTATGTATGTGGCTATACGAATAAGTTAAAAAACATTAATGCGTGTTTAAACATGTGTGCATGTCTATGTTTAAGCATACATGTGTATGTTTAAGTGCACGTGTGAATGTATGTGTATGTGTGAACCAATATAAAACAAAACAAAACCCTATGGATACATTATTAAGGCGAACTCATATGTTAGTTCCATGTAATATGCTAGATTTTAATCTTAGCTAGCTCTTATAATAATTGTACATCAAATCAATATTCTCGGATCACGTCAAGCCCATTGTCACTTCCCAGAAAGCACCTACCGTGATTGTATGCTAGATTCAGTTACAAGAAGATGGATCATGTAGCCGCAATCCCATCTTAGATTTCCCAGCTATATGAATCGGGAATGTAACGTTTAATTAGGGCACTATACGTTGCAATCCCTCTGATGCTTTCTGGATGGCACTTTCTGTGACTGTCGCACTGCCGGGTCCTGAAAAATGGGAGCTTTAGGTCCCCTCAGCCTAAAAGACGGGAGCATCGGGTCTCTGTTCGTCGCGATCCCCCACAGACTTCTCAGGATATCATGCGTGATCCCGTGTCCCACATGACCGTAAGCTCAAATCGTGACTGTATCGCGGAATTCAGTCACTGTAGTCATTTGGTGTGTTGCGATCATATCGGAGTCTTCCCAATTGCTCTGATATTAATTTTATATGATCTGACATCAAAATTGGCACGGTTTTCTACACAAACTAAGTCAAACACAACATTTCTTTAATAATTTAAACAACTCAATAAGAATACAAAAATAAACACCTACTATTCGAGAGGTGGACGATCTCTCCCAATTCCTATAATTTGAGAGGTAGAAAATCACTCCAAAACTTAAACCAAAGACTCACAACTCAATCTTATGCATAACCCTAACCATAGACATAATAAGCATATTTATCCCAACAATAATAACAATAAAAGACTAAATTGGCCTTAAGCATATAAAAGACAAATTTGCCACTTAGGCTAAGCTCCCATGCAGCACCTTGTAGCCAATATCTCACCTTTTCGGAGTTCTCTTTGTTTTTTTTCAGCCAGAACAGTCGTTAAGTGACATCTGTCCCGTTTGAAACATAGTCGACCACCTATATTATCCTTTCCTTACAATTCCATAATCACCTCCCCGCAAAATCCACTTCCTAAACACCTTCTAGAAGCCCTGAAACAGTATAATTTGGGACTTGTGAGTTATGGGCTCACTAGAATTCCGAACTAATAAGGTTCAAACAAAGATACAGGACATAGTGGCACGAACTACCTTTTTTGCAAGAATTAAGAAGAGCATCAGCAAGACTGACATTGATTGTCTAAGAGAGCCACAAGTTTGATATCAGACACATGGTAACCCCAAATAAGATAAATTCAGGATTTTCAGACATAAAGTCTATCTTCTAAGTTGTCACTACTTAGAAAGATCAAATATGCCAAAAATGAGAAAATTTCGAACTATTTCTGGAATGCTATATAGATTAATCTGGGTGTTAAGTTTTAGCTCAATTCACTAGTGAGCCTACGGATAGATGATCAGACAGAAGTGGTGGACCACAATTTTGGAAATTCCCTTAGGTTCTTTGTGAGAAAGAATACAAGACAATGGGATTCGAGTCCTTCCAAAGAAAATGAAAAAGCATCTCCTGATCGAGGAGCGATGCAGTAGTTTCTCGCAATTTGTGGTTCGAAGGTCAAGCGATTCCTTGAAAATGTGCATATTACATTACCATATCAAAAAGATACATAAATTATATATGTAAGCATTTATGGTGTACAAAAAAGAGACCTATAATTTAAAAATATAGATAAAAGTTCTCTATCGTTGTCTGCTTGCATCAAAACAAAAGAACCACCTAGTAAACGTTTAGCACAAAAATGATCAAGCCTATTACATTCTTGAGAAGTATGGAACAATAAAACTTAAAACATAACAAAAAGTAAAATTTGGTGCAGCGTATGATAGTTGGCACCAAATGTCCCGCTTCATAGATCTCAAAAAGCGCATGATGTTGATGTTGTCCCATTCGAAAATGATACCCTTGCACTCCAACATCCACGGTTAGCAAATTTGTTGGAAGGATTTGATAGCTTGTAGCTCCACTTAGGCATTGTCCCAATGCTCAAACTAATGCCTGGTAGCAATAATCCCAATGCCTCACTCGTCACGAACAAACACCCGTCGTCGACCTCTCCAAAAGGAAAAAGGGCAGCATCCACATTCACTTTAAACGACCCTGGAAGGGGAGAGGTAGGGGTGGGATGTGTGTGTGTGTGCGCGCGTGGCATCCCATTGCTCCAGAAATGTATGAAGTGACGAGTTGGTGAGTGCTTCAAGGATGTTTACTGCAATGATTGTCGGCATGTCATGCGTATGTTTATGAACTTTTGCATTTCGGGCCCTCCAGCACTGGCGGACAATGTAAAAAAAGCATCTAGCATGTGGAACTCCCCATTTGGCATCCTACTCAGCTTGTTGAAGGCCTCATTAAATTTGTTGAATAGTGGCATAGAGAATCCCCAGGATTGTAGAATATCTCTAGTCCGGCAAAAAAAAAACAATTAGTAAAAAGATGGTCCTTTTCTTCGGCTTCGTGCATCCCCATGGGCACTCGGTGTTGTCTGAGAGTCCCCTTCTAACAACCTAAGTGCAGGTAGTTCACTGGATTCTAATCATGAGAATTCTGTGATCAGTAGCAATCCCACGATCCCGATTGTGGCATTTTCGTGATACCTGCAACAACATTATTTATGCGATCAAAAAAGAATTGAACATTGCAATTTNCTGTGATCAGTAGCAATCTCACGATCCTGATTGTGGCATTTTCGTGATACCTGCAACAACATTATTTATGCGATCAAAAAAGAATTGAACATTGCAATTCCATCCCATTATTAGTTTATGCATGATTGTTTTTCCTTTTTTTTTATTATTTTACAAATTCTTCAATCCTAATTAAACCATTTCTAATATGAGACGATATATGCATATATTTTTGCTATTCTTTTAAACTTATGCTTTGTAGGCTAGAACAAAAAAGAAGGAAGAGGATAGTCGACAGCAATAGCAAGAAGAAGGGGAGGTGTGCCGAAAATCGAGGAGATAATCATCAGCTCGGAGCAGGATGCATCCGGAGCNGACTTATGCTTTGTAGGCTAGAACAAAAAAGAAGGAAGAGGATAGTCGACAGCAAGAGCAAGAAGAAGGGGAGGTGTGCCGAAAATCGAGGAGATAATCATCAGCTCGGAGCAGGATGCATCCGGAGCACTACCTGCCATTGGATACAACTTTAACTAATGAGATGCTTGTAGGGAGAAATCCAAAAATAAACAGAACTAAACCCTAACTTAGCAAGCAAAATATTTATAATAGGTAGATAAGAGAGAAAGGGAGAAAGGGGTGGTAGCAAGGGAGGAGAACGACGGCAATGAAGGGGAGGAATTGAGGCAATGTCAACAAGATGGAATAATTGAAATGGATGGGCGTGCGACACAAACAACTGAAAAAGGTTAGGAACGAATGCTTCTGGGCAGCGGCGGCAAGCAAGAATGGCAGTGGCAGCATGAGGACAACCAAAGGAGGGTTGTTCTGAGGTTGTGGCAGCAAGGATGATGGCTGGACATCGAGAAACTTCTGAAAGATGAACAACGACGACTGCGGCAATGGAGATTGGCCAGGAGAGACGTGGGGAGAATGTGAAATGGGGTGGGAAAGATAATCACCACCGAGAGAGAGAGATACAGCTGGAGCACCACCCAAACCCTCGGATACAGCCCTCGAAGGGAGAAAACAGACTCTAGCAGCTGTCTCTAAGACAAACTCACGCAAAAGAAACTAACCCTAGATTCATCTGAAAACAAATATATAATAAGAGGATAACTATAAGTAACCCAAAAAGACCGGTCCATTCCTCCAAAGGGAGAAAACCTGGACCGATTAGGTCCAAGCGAAGTAGGCGGGTCTCTGCTTTGTTTGCGCGACTCCCGCGTCGAGAATAGGAATGCTCCAGCATTAAAGTCAAGCTAGAAAAATTGGTGAATAATACACTCTTTGAAAGAAAAAATATTGTGACATTAAAACAATCACATGTATTATTATTGCAATAAAATTTGAGATTAGGGTTGAATTAATTATTT
>JXCR01136972.1:19897-40091 GCA_002079205.1 Phalaenopsis hybrid cultivar
ATATTTTAACAAATCAATTGGCCAGATTGAAAGTAAATTAAGATCAAAGTGAAAAGATCATCACAATTTCTTAAACATTTTCATGGCTTCGCTAATTCAAATCACCATTTCACAAATCTCGAGACAACGAGAAAGACTAAGAAAACTACTCAGAACTCATGAGGAAAACACAACAAAACTCGTAATTCATAAATAAAATTAAAGTCATATNGATAAACTACTCAGAACTCATGAGGAAAACACAACAAAACTTGTAATTCATAAATAAAATTAAAGTCATATAAACTACAATAAGTAAATAACTTATCTTTAAATTCTCCCCATGAACACTCCTCAAAGTTCCTCTGAATCTCTTCCTTTCTTTACAACATATAGAATTCCTCTTTGAAGTAGCAAGGAGGAAGAAATCTCTCACTTTCCCTCCACTCTTACAATGCTTAAATAAATCCTCACAATTGTTACACACTAATGGAACCTCTCTAACCTCCAGAGTTTCTAGACTCTCCAGGCTCCTGAGGCTCTCTCGGCTCTCCAGGCTCTCCAGGCTCCCAGGGGTCTCCAGGCTCTCTTAATTTTTGGCAAAAATATTCTTTTAAAGTTGTGGATGAACTTTCCCAGGAGTTACCTAAGCACCCCTTCAAAATTTGGGCTTATCCAAAGCTTGAGTAAGCATAACCGTCGATCTCACCGTCGGTTGCCTCAAGGGTGCCGTCGGCGGCCTCGAGGGCGCCGTCGGCGGGCTTTTGAAGATTTTGTCCTATAGTCTTGGGAAAAACTCACCGTCGGCGGGGTCGAGGGTGCGGTCGGCGGCCTAGTTCAAATTTTCACATTTTGGTCCTTTTTGCTCCAAATTTGCTCCTTTTTGTATCTTTTTGCTCCAATGACCCTAATTCATCATTCCTACAATAAAATATCAAAAATACCTTTATTTAAAGTGGAATATCATTAAAAATAGTATAAAATAGGTATGAAAATCTCAACATAATTTCATTTGGTCAATGGCTTAGCCCGAGAACCATCCATCTTCTAGCCTTAAGATCTCTCTCATTTCTTAACCAAATTAAGTGAATTATTTTTTAAAATGCTCATCTAGACTAGAGGAGCATATCCATACGGTTATCATGCCATGAAATCAACTCAAAACAAATGAAGAGTTCAAATAGGCTCGGGAATAAGAGAAGTTTTATACCTTGGCTTTGAGAAGTGAAGCTTCAATCAGAGGGTCTTGGCGCTTTTGTTTGGATCCAAGGAGGCTAGATATTGAGCCTCTGGTCTTTGTGTAAAGCATAAGTATGATTTTGATTAAGACTGATTTTGGGTGTTCGTCTAGAGCTATTGTAGAGGCTATTTCAGAGGGTAATTTGACGGGGCTTTATCTTCTCTTTCTGTTGTGAAGGTGTGGGCACAAGAAATTGAAGTTTGGTGGACTTTTTAGGGATGTCCTATTTCTGCCCTAATTTTTAAGCTCAAAATTAGGATTATACAGGGGGAATAAAGGCAATGGAGTGATTGGAATGGGTTGTGGAGGTCTCAAAGAAGCTCTGTGAGTAATTTGGGAAGCTCTCTCTGAGAAAATTTAGCACACCTCCCATGGCCGTGGAGGTGAGTTTTTATAAAAATAGACATGGGGTGGCTCTCAAGGCAAATGTTTGGGTGCAAATTGGTGCTTAGGTGGAGGGCAGAGGAGCTCTACAATTTGGCTTGGCTGAGCTGGCCTATAGGTTCAATTTGGGTGAAGTTCTATGGGGGTGAGTCTTGGTTTTGAGCTTCTCCGATGACTAGGCCGGCCGACCATGGCAGGGGGAGGTGGTTAGGTGCTCAGGGCATCGAGAGGAATCTGTCAAAGCAACTTAATGCAACGAGACTTAGTTTTGTTAAGGGTATCTTAAGCATGTGCATTTTTGGAAATAAAATCCCTTAATTTGGGAGACCTTTGGTCCATGGCTTAGTTAGGTGGTTAGATGGGGTTTAACTCAGTCTTAGGGTATAACCCATGACTAAGGTGGAGTTAATTTGATAACTTTAGGGTAGTTAGGCCATCTTTAATGCATATGTTCAATGTGGGTTCAAGTGATTAAAGTTTGGGTTTGGGCTAGGTTAGCCATGTAAATTGACCCAATTTATTGATCAAAATTGTGTAGATGATTGTTATAAAGATTTTTGGTGAAAAGTTGAAGTGATTTTCAGTTCAATTGGTAGGTCAATTTGAGGGATTTTTGAGATTTGGTCAATTCGGGCATGTTGGGCTAAACATTGGTCTAGGTTGGGCTAGCTTTAGAATAAGTCCAAATTGAATGGTTAAAATGATCAAGGTAGGTGTTTTAAATACTTTTCATGGAGGGATGGAGTAGAAATTTTGGGGTTAAGGCCCTCAGTTTGGTGAGATTTGAGGACATGGCCAATTTTTGGCAAATTTGGGGCTTTTGGACTAAGGTTAAAATCAAATGAATTTAAGGTCTCACCATGGCCAATTGAAGGTCAATTTTGATGTATGGGGATGTTATGAGGGCTTTTTAACACAAATTGTGGCCAATTGAGTGGGCTATGGGTTCGATTGGGTGGAACTAAGTCATAGGGCCAAATTTGGGTTTTTGGTCTAAATCAAAATTAGGTTCAAATGATGGACCAATTGAGCTTGGATTTAGTCTAGATTGGTCATATTAAAGGTGAATTTGAGTTTGGGATTGAAACTTGGGGTAAATTGGGACCAATTGGATAGACATTTAGGATAATTTGGGGAAAATATGGGCCTTTAAAGGGCAATTTGGGGGTTTTGATCAAAGATGGACACATTGTCCAAATTGGGTCATGTGGTAGTTAAGAAAAATGAAATTGGGAATATGGGGGAGGTTTTGAGAATTTTTGGGATATTTTGGAATTTTTGAAATTTTGGGGTAAGGAGGGGTATTTTGGTAAATTGGCCAATTTTGGTGATTTTGGGTAGTTTGGGTGTTTTCAAGGTGTTTGAAATGATTTTTGAACCAACTTGGGTATTTTTGGTAGATTTGGAAATTTTGGCCAAATTTGGGGTCCCAAAGGTATCTAGGTAATTAGGTGGAATTTAGGGGCAAAAGGCTAGGTTGGGTGTCTTGGTAGATTTGGAGTGCTAACCACCATCAATAAGCCATGGACCAATGGAATTCACATTTTGGGTCCTCTATGTAGTGATCTTAGCAAAACCCTAGACTAGGGCTAATGGGTTTACGAGACCACCTACATGAGTCTCCTAAAAGTATCAAGGGATCAAAGCCTAGAAGTTTAAGTTTAGGATAGTGAGTGATTTTGAGTGCAAGTGATTGCAAGTGAGTGCCTTATCCCTAGACCAACACCCAGGGTCAACCCTAAGGTCAAGTAATCCTAAGGGTAGCTCATCTTGAGTTCCCCCATAGTGACCCCACCTACTAAGTGCTAGAGGTTAGGACCAATATGTTGAACTTCAAGTCGAGTAGAGAAGAGTTTAAGATTTCTAATAGCGAAGGTTCCTTGTCGTGTTCTCTAAGAATAGTCAGTAGGAAAGTTTTATGACTAGACCTTACTCTACTGAAGAGGAAAAACTAAATATCAACCAAAAGTGAGGTCAACAATAATACTAGATTGAGATTATTTCTAGGAAAACTAAAATCTAGATGGTTAGGACCATTCAATGTGATCAAAGTATATCATTATTGAACTATTATTATTATTATTAATGATCATAAAGCAAAAAATATATTTAAAGTTCATAGGCATTGATTGAAACATTATTATAAATGACACATGGCACAATTTAAAGAAATAGTGATGTTGAGTCATCTTGAATAAACATTGGTGCGTCGGGCTGACGACGTTAAACCAAATATTTTGTGGGAGACAACCCATATATATATCTTAGTATTTTGTTTTACAATTGTTATAATGTATTAGGAGATAAAAATAACTTAGAATCCTACACAATCTTATATATCATAAATCAAGACAAATATTGTTATTAGACAAAAATTTGAGAATGAATTGAACCAAATAAGAAACGGAAGCAATTTTGGCTTTGGCACTGACGACGCTAGCATGGGCGCCGACGGTGCCATTTTATAGAGCCATGGTACTGATGATGCCAGCAGGGACGCCGACAGTGCCCAATATGGTTTTGCCAGTTCAGGGAGTTTTTGGCAGGCCTTGGCAGGATTTTGCTTCAAAATAACTGCCTAAAGGACTTTTTGAAGGCATGAGAACCATTTTAGAAGACCAGATACTTCCAAATTTAAAAATCCATGGCTTCCAATTCCAGTGAGAAAGTGTTATTACCCCAGGAGCCTATGGATCCTATGGATGCAAACTATATTGGGAATGGAAATGAAGCATTGGACATTATATTGGATCAATCATCACATGCTTTGACACCCTTAATGCCTTGTACAGTTGGAAGTTCACAAGTTTTGGAAAAGAAAATGAAGAAGATAGAAAGAGAACTTCATAATATCATAAATGCGATAGAAGATCTTACTTACCTTTTTGATCACTTAGATTGGAGGATGACGGAACACTTTGATCATACATGATAGATTGAAGCAGATTTGGTGCAGACGTTCAAGAAGAATGAATGGATAAAAAAAAATTCAACTGATCAATTCCCGTACCGACCATTCTACAATTTGTACGTGCATTACCAGTCTATGGGAGATATTAGAGGAGGAGGTAGTACTGAAGATGAAGAGGAGTAATTGAAGAAGTTAGACTTTCTACTGTTTAAAATTAAATGTGTTTTTAATGTAATTGTGTTAGATTTGCTTTACATTGAAACTCCTATCACTTTAATTGTATGTGTAGTTTAGTTTTCAACGTCTTAGTGTTGTGGATTGATATTGACGCTGAATTATAGTATGATTTACTTTATGTATGTGTTAGTGGGATTAAAAATCTGTGTTTGTAAAAATTGGAATTTCATATATAAAATTTGGTTTTGTGTTGTTTGTAAAAACACTTGTTTATGGACTATTTAAGGAAGAATATTATTGTTTAAAAAGACTAATTAGACGTTGGAGTGAATTGGAAATAACTGATGTGCAAATATAATGGAAATTGAATATTTTTGGCACTGGTGCCGATGGCGCCAGCATGAGTGCCGACGGCGCCCGAGACCCGAAAGTCCCCAAGTACTTTAAAATTTTATGAAATGCACCTACCAATTCCGTCACCTTCAACCTTTGGTTTACACCATTAGGTCTTACAAACACTTGGACTTAAAGGGATTTGAAATCAACAAGAAGTCTCGATTAAAACCAAAATTAGTTTAAAACAAAGATAAAAACTTATCTCAAATCCTCCACCAAACTCTTGAAGTTCCTTTGAATGTTTAGAAACAAAGATAAAAACTTATCTCAAATCCTCCACCAAACTCTTGAAGTTCCTTTGAATCTCTAAAGATAAAAACTTATCTCAAATCCTCCACCAAACTCTTGAAGTTCCTTTGAATCTCTCTTGTAGTTAAAAAAAAAGATAAAAACTTATCTCAAATCCTCCACTAAACTCTTGAAGTTCCTTTGAATCTCTTCTCCTGTATATCACTTTAAACTCTCAAAATAAAACTAAAAACAAAAAGGAAAAAAAGTAAATTTTGTGGTGCCTGAATCTTACTCTCTCAAAAAACTAAAAACAAAAGGAAAAATAAATTTGTGGTGCCTGAAATTTTCTCTAAAAGCTTCTCCACAAAATTCTTCAAGAACTTTCAAGACTCTTCTAAAAGTTTTAACTTCCTTCTTTTATAATTTTCCAAAGGGTGCCTTTGTATCTCTTCAACATGTATCTTGGTTCTATGTATTTACTAGGGGGTGCCTCCTTTCACAAGACCTTTAATTATATTTTCATCCTTGGTGGTTATGAACACCCATTTTAGCCAATAGATGCCTCAAATGTCCCTTCAAAATTAATCAAAATTAATTAACCCGTCAAGTAACTGTCACTAGCGCTTAAGTGAGGGGCCTCTGGCGCTTAGATGTGGACTTCTCTATTTCACCGACGCTTAAGTGACAATTCTGGCGCTTAGGCGCCAAAATACTTTTGCACCATTTTTTGCATTTTTGCTTCAAATTTGATCATTTTTCAGTCTTTTTAGCATTTTCACCTTTTTACTTATACCTGAAAGAAAAATACACAAATACCTTCTATTAAAGCGCAATATCTCAAAAATAGGTATAAAAATGTGTCTAAAGCACTATATATTTTAGGTGTATCACTATCCCAACTTAAACCCAACTTTAAGACAAAATGACCAAAATTGAACCCTTAACCCAAATGTAACAAAGCCTAGCCAAATTGATCAAACCAAAGCCACTACAACCACCCTTTGGACTCTAGTGACCACGCTAGACCGACCTAGCCCACCCTATAGGACTAGTTGACCAATGGTCCCTTGATTTAAAGGATTTCATTCCATTTTTAGCCTAAGACAAAATATCTTTGCCTTCATGCCTTAACCATTGAGGGTTAATCATCATTAACCCTTTTACTAGCTCCCCTGACCATCTGACCACCAACTTAGGCTTGACCAACCATGTCAGTTACCGAAGGAGCCAAAACTGAGATCACCCATGCCTTAGATAAAACCAAATTTCAGCCATCTAAGCTGTCCAACCTAATTTGTCTTTGGCCACACTTCAGCCATCCAGTTAAGTAGCTTGAATTTGAGCCCAGCTAGCCGCCTCTTCCCCTTCTATTTAAACCACCTCCTCCATGGCCAAAAGAGAGCTAATATAATTTCCATAAGGAGAATCTATCTAACTATTTCCAAAAACTCTCCAAGAACTGGTGAGCTCAAGTTCACCATTTTCCCCTCTAGATTCCTCTGTGAGAGCCCAATTTTGAATTCAGAATCTAGGGCATTTTTTGATATTTGAGAAAACTCCACAAACCTTCCAATTAAACCTTCCAAAAGCTTCCTCAAACTAAAAGAGGAAGTTCCCCATCAAAACACCCCTCTGTTCTGCTCTCTAACCTACTCCTAGACCAAGGCCCACCCCACTTCATTGAAATTATATTTAGAGCTTACACCAAAGGAAACCAACACTTCCAGGAGGTTCGTGGAACTCCACTGAAACTTCCACAAGTATCTGATTGACGCCTCCCCTCTTAGAAAAAGGAATAAACCATTAACTCTAAGTTTGATCTTCGTTTCACCAATTATGAAGTGAAGTTTAATTTCATAACATTATAATCGTATAGATATGTTTTTCTTGAGTAAATGAAGGTGTATGAACAAACCCCATGTGATTTGATTTTGTATTGAGCGAGATCTCAGGTTTAGAAGTTGGCTGGCTTACGAGTTAGGCTAATCGGGGACGATGACCCACAACCGTTTGATCGCGAGTGTATCGGATTGACGGACGAGTTCGTCCTGGATAAACTCTTGGTATGTGAATTGCTGGCTAAGTCAGTGCTGACTCAGATGACAACAAAAAATCAGGAGCAAACGCTTGTGCGGTTTGGACAAGACAAGGGTGGCGTGGTGGATGAGTTGGATAAATAGAAAAATAGGATTTAAATGATTTAATTAAATGTCATAACTTTAAAAATTCATATTTTTTCATTGAAAAATCATAAAAATAAAATAAAAATACCCTCTTGCTCAGTGAACAAAGGAGAATAATATGGACTAAAAGTAAAAATTATTTGTTGACTCTTTGATTTTTTAATTAATTAAATACTCTATGTGTATTATAGTTTATTATGATTAAATGTTGCTCACCATGACTTGAGATTTTTAGGGTTTGTTCCTCATGATAGAGGAGATGTTCTATGGTTTTTCTAAGGTCAGACAGTAGCGCTATATTTATGACCCTAGTTTTCAAGCTTGGATGGCTATTTTGGCTTCAATTAATTATATAAATTAAATTATCAATTGAAAACTTATGGGATAAAATTTAGTAGGTATTCCTTATGGTTAGAGGAGCTTAGGAAAAGTATCGTCATGGTTCGAATAATTTTGTGCATCTCTATATTTAAATAATTGTTTATATCTTTTATTAATTTATTTAAATTAAATTTTAATTAAAATTAACAAAACTAATTCCACATTGTGTCGAAAAATCATTTTGACTCACTCCAAAAATTTGAAAATTATTTAATTAAATTTAAGCACTAAAGTTGATTTTATTAGAATAATTGTATTTTTATACAAAAATAATTATATTAAATTAAATACATTTAGAAAAATTATGAAAAGTGATTTTCTGAGTTCCTTGTGATTAGGGTCACTTAGAAAAGTAAAAATTATTTTGAAGAAAATACTTAATTTTTGAACTAAATTCCAAATTAAAAATAATTAAAAATAATTAAAAATTCCAAGAAAACAAAAATGTTTCAAAATATGCCTAATTGTTTCTTTATCACTTGAGACTCATTAGAATATTTTTCTTAATTTTTCTAAGTAAAATATAAATTTTAAAAGGCTAAAAATGAATTTTCCCTAATTTTTCATTAAAATAATTAGAATAATTAAAATTTAATTTAAAAAATCATGGAATCTTGCCTGAGTGTTTCTTTGACCTAGGTGAATCTCTAAAATTTTTCACAAAAACAAAAAAAAAAACTTTATTTTGATTGATTAAATAAATTAATATTGAAAATCATATTTTTCGAGTTAAAGTAATTATTTAATTTAAATAAAATTTTGAAAAATACACATTTTCTCCTCTCATGTTTTAATTGTCACATGGAGAGGATACTCCAAAATTTTTAAATTCATTTGGATTATGCTTAATGAGTTATGAAGTGTAGAGCCCCAATGAGCAAAAAGGTCATTTTAGATTCTTGTGCCCTAATCAAAATTTAGGATTAACCAAAGGAAAAAATGGGTAATTTTGATCTTAATGAGTTCAACAAATAAAACAAATTGTTTAAAAGGTAATCATAAAGCTTTTGAAATGTCACTAAACTTAAAACGTCCTTTTGAATTTACGAATGTCTCTCGGAGGAGGTAACCCAAGGTTGCTAACAAGATCTCCCCAGTTTAAATGGGTTTCACAACTCGTTTAAGCTAAGTAAATTCAAAAGAAACTAGTGATACTAAAATGAGGGAACCTTGGGATCTTAACCGGTGTCGCTGTAATCAACTTTAACCCCTCCCCCTTTTTGATTAAACTTTCAGCTTGTCATGTAAACCATTAAACCTTTTAGACTTTTGGGCTGTTACTTCATCGAGGAGCCTGGAGCTAGCTTTGTCAGCAGCCTTATACAACTATAATCTATAAAAGAACGAGGATCTATAACAGAACGAGGACCTACAAGAACATATCCTCAACTCTCTCTTTAGGCTTAGAGTTAAACAGCATAAGCCATAGGATTTTGAGGTTGTCTGCTTAGTGCGACACAAATCCTCAACTCTCTCTTTAGGTTTTTGAACAATCATATTTTGCATTTTAAGCCCTAAATTGCTATAAGATTCTGAGATTGTCATTCTTCACGACCTAAATCCTCATATCTTTCAGGGTATTTGTGCAACCGTCTGCACAAATGTAAGTCCTAATTAATAAAATTGGTAGTATATGACATTTAAATAATTTCTTTCTCAAAATTAACGCCAAACCATAGGATAGCTTGAGAAGTCACCAAAGTTCTCCTCAGGATCCGTGACATCCCCTAATTGTTCTTCCTTTGGATCCTAAAATAAAATGTTCCAAATTTGAGTCATTCCAATTTCACACCATTTTGTCTGATCATTTAAAAAGTCCTACCTCTTGAATTCCTTGAAGACAAAATTCCCTAATTTTTATCAAGTGTTTTTTTAGGTGACTTCAGTTATCTTAGATATAATTAACTATAGGGGATTTCCCTTATAGGAAACTTTTAAGAATGCAGCTTAATGTAAGAACTATTTAATCTTTTATAATAAACAGGGGAACTTGTCAATCAACATAAAAAAGTTATTTTTTCCTAGAATTAAATGGATGTCATATATTCTTTAGTTTATTTAATCGAGCCTTACTAGTAAATAGTGTGTATAGCCTTCGAGATAGATGCATTGCTTGCGGTATGAGGTTCATTTATTTAAACTATTGAGGATATAAAACTTGTTCGATCTTGTATTTTCAAAACATAAATTGTTAATTTTCAAATTTAAATATACATATATTAAATTAATCCGGGCATCAGGTTATCTACTCCAACAACCGACAACTTCCAATTTGGCTACCGACAGCATTCCGTTGGGGAATGTTTTTTCTCTCCATTTAAATTAAGGAATTTTGTCTTCATACATTGGTAATTTGTCCATGTCCCTTATGAACAAGATTACCCTTCTTCTGTTGACTTGCTTCACTAATTTTGTTCTTGGGTAAGTACGACCAACTCTTTTGGACTTCAAGACCATCTGTTCAATCCCCTTTGAATAGAGAGGTTCAGGACTTTGTTAGGATTTTTATCTTTGTGTGCCTTTGAACCCCCAATAGGTGTGTTATTGGACTTGTTTCTCCTGGGCGTTGTGTGTTATAAAGTTAGTCAAGCACCGGGGCCTAATTAAATCAAAATGTTGAATTAATTAAATTACTCTAGTTTTAATTTACTTTACTAACATTTAAAGTTTTCACCACTAAAATTAAATAAGGGCTTACTCAGTCTACAGATCGATCTTTGTTAGTTTTAAGTGTTTTCACTAGAATTACAAGGTATTGTCATCTAACCGCGATGATCGCAATGTCACTCCTACCATCACGTTAGGAACCAGATTTGACAAACTTGAAGTCATGCTTGGAAAGGCCACATTTGTGGTCATGAAAGTTACCACTCTGGAAGTATAGGAGCCGTCTGTTGGATTCAAACTAAACTGTACTTAAGATTTCGCTTCCTGTAAGAAAGTGAAGAATATTGCTACATCACCTGTTAAGTCCGTTGTACCCTCATCTGTTATAGGAAAAGAAATTCTGATTGTTAATGATACAGTTTAAGGATTTACTGTCCCGCCATCAGTATTTGAAATTAGATCTAGCTCGATGTCTGTGTCATTAACCATATCTGAAAGAAGAAATTACAGTCAAAGGACTCAGAAGGCTGTTAAGGCCCAATTTCCATAAATGGTACCTGTTGATGAGATTCATCACCAGAAGGAACTTGGACTATTTGAGACCTCTCCGCTTCTCCGATGGAGTAGGTTTCACTCATTAATGGACACTAATGGATATGAAAGTATTCAGAAAATTGTTGTTTCCTTACTATTGTTTCATGATCATGACGAGGAGAAGGAGAAGCCCACTCCTATCACTAATGTTTGTACAATATTCCATAGGTTGATCTTTAAAGAAGGATATTCAGTGGTTGAATTACTTAAGCGAGTGGGATGTACGGTATCCCCTTGAATGAAGATAAAAATTTTGAAAAATGAAAGATCTGGCCGATAGTCTCAAAGGTCAGCCAAAGTTTTTCCAAGTCGCATTCTCATCAGATTCTATCTGGGGAGTCGATTTGATACTACCTTTGTCACCACCANATCAGTTTGTCAGTAGCTTGTCAGGGATAACACTTGATTGGTATGTTGACTTTCCCAATAGATCAATAAAGACATTGGCTAAGTTCGAATAGTTGTTCATGAAGAGATTTGCTAGAGCAGACCACCACATTACTATTGGAGATCTCGTAGTGGAAAGGCAAAAAGCCTAATAAGACTTTGGCGGACTATATCTTGAGGTGGAAAAGCCTAAGCATGAAATGTGAGCTCAGCTACAGGAACAACATGCAATTGAGATTCTACTCAAAAGCATCCATGGTCTAGCAGCATTCATGCTTAAGGGACTCACCATCAAGTCCCTTGAGAAGCTGCTAAGCAAAGCCAATAGTTTATTAGAAGAAGTTTAGAAACTTAATGAAGAAGCTCGAGTTCAGATTGCCAGAACCAAAGAAGATAAAAGAAGCTGACAAGAAGGAGCATCCTAATTTTTGCTTCTTCACATGATGTTGGGAGATAGAATAGAGGGCCATTTCATTTTTAAGAATTAGCTCGAGAGGAATTTTAAATAAGGAAATATAACCATCCTAAATATTTAAAAGAACTTGAAAAAGGTTCTGTAAACATGATTTCAGCTAAGCCAATCACTCCGATAGATTGGTATTCAGAGGAAGATGGATGGAGCACAGTTTGGAGCAAGTCATCCAAGAAGATACTGGACCTGATTCAGACCGCTTCAGCGTAGACAGTAGTTCAGATTCTACATCCTCCCCAACCCAAGTTAGATATTTCACTAGTTAAATCACAGTAACTATAAAAGAAGAAGAATGTCTTCATGAAGACCGATAACACATGGAGAAAACCCTCGAACCCCTTATAGTGTATGATTATCTTTTTGCCCCATCAGGGTCTTATGAATAAAATGACTATGATTTTAGCTATGTTCTAACTATTTCTATTCATAACGTAATTGTCTTTGGTCAATCTAACTTTGATCTTGATTCCCAAACTGATCCTTAAATCATATTTAATTCTGATGAACCCATTAACAAGAATAAAGAAGATGTCGACAACACCGGTTATGATAGCGCCAGGAGTGAGGAGTCAGTCCTCGAGTACCATGGTTCACGACTCTCCATCAATTTGGATCTTTTTGATGAAGAAGTGACACCAAAAGTTTTTCTCACAACACCACAAGAAGAAGAGGAAATTACTGAAATAAACCTAAGAAGTGAGAAAGTAGTAACTTCAAGTACAACTCCAGTTGAGAAAAGAAAAAAATAGTCACCCGAGAGGAGCTATCTCCACCTTTGCCATTAGAGGAAACACATAACCAAGTAATGATTGGGTGAATATACAAAGTCAATTATAATTTTCTAGCTCACCTTAGAAGGTTGTCGGTCAAAATATGCATCTACGACACTCTGATCCTGCCAAAGGAGATGAAATTCTATGGTTATAGCCTTGCTTGACCCAGAGACTTGCTTAGATCGGTTAGCCAACACATCCTTGGATGAAGCTTGTTCGTTAAAAGAGCAGCCTGCGATAACCTTCACAGATGAAGACTTGTTGCTCAATACCACCAACGACAATCAACCGCTCTACATCTCTATGAATGTCAACAGATTTGTGTTGTCCAGAGTCTTGGTAGGTTCAGGAGCGTCACTTTACTTAATGAGTCTACAAACATTGGCATATTTTGATATTGAGGCTCAGGAGCTTACAACTGATAAAATGATGTTAAGAGGATTTAATCAAAATGGAGAAAGAGCCCTTCGATCAATCACACTGTTAATGAAATTTGGAGAACTAGTAACAACTGCAAAATTCCATATCATCGATGCAGAGACCTCTTTCAATGCTTTACTTAGACGACCATGGATTCATGAGCATAACATGGTTCCATCATGTCTACATAAGTGCATCAAGTATTTTAAAGAGGGGCAAGAACATTGCATCAAAGGAGATTTACAACCGTTCTCAGTTCATGAGGTATGCATTCATGAAGACATAGCCTACTACGTACCTATAAAGAAAATTGTCTTTTCCCTTGAAATTGAATCAAGTGAAATAGAAGATTTAGAAAATTCACAAGGGAGGGGTCGTTTAACTCTGCTTCAATGATCTACTACCATTTCCTTACAATGAACTAATAGAGGTTTTTCAGTCCATACACCCTAGATCGAGGCCGGGGACGTGGACAGGGAAAAACTAACATGAATGTTGAACGGACTAGGTCGACCATCAACATTGAAATGAATGAAAGTTATGATGAAGAAAGCTCCGAGGAAGAAATGATGATGATAAAATAGAAGAATCCACAACATGAGATTTCATTAGAAGATGTGGAGAAAAGTGAATACGAGTCGATGAATGATCGGATCAACTACTATGTGCATGCTATGACCTTTACTCCGTTCTACCCTTAAAAGGATGAGAGTTTAGAGGTCAAGGAAGTCCATAGTGTTGGTTTAAAGCCAATTAAGTTTTAGTGTGCTTCCCCTTCTATTAGTTCTGAAAATCATTTAAATTTGGAAGAGAATTCTAATGAATTAATGGAATTACCTTTTGGTTATTTTTTTCCTTGTGTACAAAGGTTAATTCAACATGGATATGTGCCAAAGAAAACACCAAAGCAAATGCGAAAACTTTTTGAAAAATTGTGGAATGTTAAAAGTCAAACTCCTAACTCGAAAGAAGTTCTCAAATTTGGTACTGTAGGACTAGTCGACGATTCAAAATTTTGCATGGTTGTTACTAGCAGATTGGAAGAGGATTGTCTTGATGTAGGGGATGACTCTGAAGATTAGTTGATAGATAACGCTTCATCATATTTTGAAGAAGAAATCAAGTCAACAATGGATGAATTGAAAGAAGTCAACCTTAGGACTGAGGAGCAGGCCCGACCCACCTTTATAAGTTCTCTACTCAACAAAAAGAATCCACAGAATTGATAAAGTTACTGTCAGAATTTAAAGATTGTTTTGCCTTAAGCTATGATGAAATGTCTGGGCATTTAGCAAAAGTTGTAGTTCATAAACTCGGGGTGGACAAAGATATGACACCAATAAAATAAGCTCCCAGAATGATGCACCTCAAGATAGAACAACAAGTCATTGCTAAGGTAAATAAGTTGATAGATGCTAACTTTGTAAGAGGAGAGCGATTCCCCGACATGATTAGCCAATATTATACCAATTAAGAAAAAAATTGACAAATTCACATTTGTGTCAATTTCAGGGACTTAAATAAGGCATTTCCAAAAGTTGATTTTTCGTTACAAATATTAGAATTGATGGTGGACATCGCATCGACACATGTGGTTTTCTCTATCATGGTTGGATACTTAAGATACAACCAAATCAAGATGGCTTTGAAAGATGCAACACTTACAACATTCAGAATATTGATTGGGATTTTCTGCTACATAATAATGTCATTCAGATTGAAGAACACATGTGCAACATATCAATGAGCAATGATGAGGATTTTTGATGACCTCATTCACAACCAAGTGGAATACTATGTGGATGACTTGGTCATCAAAAGTAAACAAAGAATAGACCATTTTTGTAATTTAAGGATTTTGTTCGAGCGAGTACGACGATATAATCTCAAGATGAATCCCTTAAAGTGTGCCTTTGACGTCACCTCTGAGAAATTTCTAGAATTCGTTGTTTGTTATCGAGGGATCAAGATAAACGTAGATAAGATTAAAGCTATCTTTGAAATACCTCCTCCAAAAACCTTGAAACAGCTACATTCCTTCCAAAGAAAGTTGGCATACCTAGGAGGCTTTATTTCTAATCTCTTAGGTAGGTGTCAGCCCTTTTTGACATTAATTAAATAGGATGCTAAATTTTTTTGGGAAGAGAAATATCAGCAGGCCTTTCAGGAGGTTAAACATTATTTAATGAAACCTCCTGTATTGGCAGCCCATATCCCAGGAAAACCCTTGATACTTTATACCGCAACATTTGATGACTTTCTCGGAGCTCTGCTAGCTCAGGTAAATGATGAGGGTAAGGGAAATGCACTTTACTGCTTGACTCGCTGTCTAATACCAACAGAAGAAAAGTATTTGCCTATTGAGAAGCATTATCTAGCTTTGATTATTGTTGCCCAGAAGCTTAGACATTACATGCTTTCTCATAAGGTTACGCTTCTTTTAAAATAATCTATTGGAATATTTGATGATTTGAATAACACTTCTCAGATGTTTAGCAAGATGGTCAATGTTTTTATTACAATTTGATATAACTTTTATTCCCCTCAACGCATCAAGGGACATGTTTTAGCTGATATTCTAGTAGTACACCCACTTCCAGCTAGGCCCCCTCTCAGTGATGAGCTACTAGATGAGCATATATTAAAATAGAACCGTCTAGTGCTAAACATTGGGAAATATACTTTGATCGGGCTTCATCAACCAGAAAAGACAAAGAATTAAAGATAATTATATCAGGCAAAGTAGGAATTGGTCTGATTTTCATCATGCCAGGTAAGGTTATGTTGAGATTCTCCTATCACTTGATGGAGCCATGCATAAAAGAAAATATAGCATGAAGCATTGATCACCGGGTTGGAATTAGCAATCTTAATGGATATAACAGATATTGCCATCTATGACAACTCACAACTCGTCATCCAACAAAATTTTCAGACAGTACAAGATTTTGAAACCAAGGCTAGAAGAATACCATTGATACATAATAAAGTTATTGGACCTGATTCTCAATGTGACTCTTTACCGGATTCATCAGGGAGAGAACTCCCATGCCGCACTCTAGCAAAGCATGCTATGAAACTAGAATGTCCATTGGAGGATTCCATTGAAATTACAGTACAAGAATGTCAGATTTTGTCTTAATCGACCTTAAAAGTCTACAAAAGCTCAGAAAAGAAGAGGAGATTATGATTTCAGTTGCTGACATTAACAAAGATTGACGCAAGCTATTGATAGAATATTTGCAAACAGGAAAGCTGCCAGAAGAAAAGTTTGAAGCATATCATATCTCAAGAAGTACTATGTCATATGCTCTAGTGGGTGATGTCCTCTACAGAATATCATTTGATCAAATGCGATTGAGATGTCTAAGCTAAACAAAAACACAGAATATTGTCAAAGAAGTACACGCCAAATTGTGTAGAGCTCACTAGTAGGGTCAAAGACGAAAATGATGATTAAAATACTCAAATATTATTGGATAACAGTGATATTTGATTGTATGGATACAATCAAAAAGTGTCACCTTTGTTAAGTGCATGGGTTGGTCTTACACCAACCTCCGAATGTGCTACATCCAACCACTGCCTTGTGGCCATTAGAGTGTGGGGCACGAAAATAATAGATACGATAAACCCTACATCCTCTAAGCGACAGATTTATTCTTGCAGCTACAGAATATTTCTCCAAATTGGCAGAAGTAGTGTTGTTACTGGAGGTTACAACACAGCATGTTCTCCAATTCTTTAAAGGTCAAATTGTCTATCATTTTAGTGTACCACACAGAGTGATTTCTGATGAGTTGGACATTAAGAGTATAAAGATTAATAAATTTGTCAAACGACACGGAATAAACTGGAGATACTCTACAATTTACTATCCTAGGGCTAATAGACCGGTCAATGCCTTCAATAAGATGCTCGTGAAAACTTTAATGAATACATTAGGTGAGATTAAAAGGGGATGGCGTGATGTTGACCTCAATTTTGGTTGAGGTTTAGTTTTTCCTCTTTAGTAGCCTAGGTTCTAGCCATAGGAGTTTTCCTGTTGACTATTCCTAGAAAACTAGACATGGAACCCTCACCACTAGAAATTCCAAACTCTGGTCCACTCAACATGAAGTTCCACATGTTGCTCTCAACCTCTAAATACTTAGTAGGTGGGGTCACTATTGGGGAAACTCACGATGAGTCACCCTTAGGATTGCTGGACCTTAAGGTTGACCTTGGGTGTTGGTCTGGAGCTAAGGCACTCACTACACTTATCAACACTCACAATCACTCACTACCCTAAACTCAAATTTCTAGCTTAGATCCCTTGATCTTTTGGGATACTCATGTAGATGGTCCCCTAAACCTACAATCCCTAGGGCTATGATTTAGCTAAGACCACTATGTAGAGGACCCAAAATGGGATTTCCATTGGTCCATGACTTACTGGTGATGGTTGGTACCTCAAATCTACCATAATACCCATCTTGGTCTTTTATCCCTAAAACACCCCCAAATTACCAAAATACCCCTCCATCGCTAAAAATCCCAAAAATTCCAAAAATTCCCATAGAATCCCAATAAATCCCAAATATTCCCAATTTCATTTCTCTCAACTACCACATGACCCAATTTGGCCAATTTGACCATATTTAACCAAAACCCCCACATTTGCCTTTAAAGACCCAAATTTCCGCAAATCCAACTCAAATGTCCACCAATTTGATCTCAATTGACCCCAATTACAATCCTAAACTCAAATTAATTTTTGATATGACCATACTAAACCAAATCCAAGCTCAATTGGTCCATGATGTGAACCCAATTTTCATTTGAGTAAAAACTTCAATTTTGACCATATGACCTAATCTCAACAAATTGAACCCATAGCCTAGTCAATTGGCCTCAATTAATGTTGAAAAATCTTTAAAACATTCCTATACATCAAAATAAACCATCAATTGGCCTTGGTGAAGCCTCATATCCATTTGATTTTGGCCTAAATCCAAAATTTCCAAATTTAGCCCCAAATTGGCTAAATCCCCAAATTTCACCCAATTGATTGCCTTAAACTCCAAATTGGCATCCAATTCATGTTGAAAACTCTTCATGAGGTCCCTATTGACCATCTACAACAATAAATTTGTACTTAGCCCAAGGCTAACCCAATCTAGACCAAAGCATAGCCCAACATGACCAAATTGATTAAGTTCAAAATTTCCTCAAATTGACCCTTCAATTAAACTCAAATCCACATCCATCCTTCACCAAAGTTGTTCCTTATGATCATATAAACCAAATGAAATAATAAATTGGGCCAATTGAAATGGATAGCCTAACCCAAACCCAAGTTTTGGTCATTTGCACCCACTTGGACATATGCACTAAATGTGACCTAACCACCCTAAGGCCACCAAATTAACTCCACCACAGCCATTAGCTGGACTTAGCGACCATTCTAAACACCATCAAACCACCTAAATCAAGCCATGGACCAAAGGTTCCCCAAATTAAGGGATATTCCATGAATCACCTAAATCAAGCCATGGAATAAAGGTATTTCCAAAAAAATGCACATGCTTAAGATATCTTTGCCAACTCAAAACACATTTGCATTAAATTGTTGTGATGGATTTCTCTGGGTTCCCTGAGCTCCTAGCCACCTGCCTCTGGCCGGCCAGCCAGCCTAGTGGCCGGAAAAGCTTAGAACCGAGAGCCACCCCATTGAATCTCACCCAAATCAAACCTACAGGCCAGCTCATCCAAATCAAATTGAAGAGCTCCTCTGCCCTCCACCTAAGCACTAGAATGCACCCAAACTTGTTCCCTGAGAGGCGCCCCATGGCCATTTTTATAAAAAACTCACCTCCTACGACCATGGGAGGTGTGCTAAAATTTTCTTAGAGAGGCCTCTCCAAACTTCACATAGGGCTTCCCTAAGATCCCCTCAGTGCATTCCAACCATTTTTCCTCACCCATTCCCATTGCCGAAGCTCAATTTTGAGATTGAAACTTTGCCCGAAACCAGGATAGAACCCAATACAGATACACACTCCACCAAACTTCAATTGCTTGTTCCTACACCTTCACAAGAGTGAAAGAAGCCAAAGCCCCATCAAATCCCCCTTCCCCAGAGCCTCTACCATAGCTCTAGACCAACACCTGAAATCGAGCTTGGTGAATTCATACCTAGGTCTTACATTAAGATCAGGGACTCAATCCCTAGCCTCCTTGGACCCCAACAAAAGTGTCGAGCACCTCAGATTGAAGCCTCCCTTCTCAGAGCAAAGGTATAAAACTTCTCCTCCGGAGCTTATTTTGATTCTCCATTTACTTAAGCTTGATTTCATGGCATCTTAACCACTCCTCCTTCCGAGCTTGTTTTGATCCTCCATTTACTTAAGCTTGATTTCATGGCACCTTAACCGTATGGATGTGTTTGTCTCACTTAGAGGAGTCCATAGGATCAAACCCAAAGCGATTTGGTTAAGTCTAGGTTGTGATCTTAAGGTATTAGTGTGGACGGGTACAGGATCATTCTATCGGGGACGATGCCGGGGAGCCGTTTGATCAAGCGTGTATCAAATGAATGAGGGAGATCAAGCCGGACAGCCCTTCGGGACATAAACTATGGGCCGAGTCAGCAACTACGTGGACAGCGACATCCAACCAGAGCGCGCCACGCATGCCTTCGGAGCTTCCTAGGATCTAGTCAGCACGCGCTGTTAAATAGATAAATAGGGCTTTTCCTATTTATTTAAATACCCTTAACTTAGAAAATTCATAACTTTGTGTAGAAAAATTACAAAAATAAAATAAAAGTTTCCACTTGCTCAATGAACAAAGGAGAACAATGTGGAACAAATTTCAAGTACATTTGGTGCACATTTTATTATTAATTAATTAAACACTATTTTGAATCATTTGATTCTCCTTGCATAATGGCACATCACCTTGGCTTGGAATTTTAGCATATTGTAGCCTCTATCAGGGGAAGTATTCTCTGATTTTTCTAAAGTCAGAGAAGCTTCCTATACAGAGACCCATATTTTTCAAAATATTTCACATTAT